>LQNS02277097.1:36005324-36019315 GCA_001587735.2 Parhyale hawaiensis | reverse complement strand
AACTTGTTTGCACTATTCAGAACTTGTTTGCACTATTCAGAACTTGTTTGCACTATTCAGAACTTGTTTGCACTATTCAGAACTTGTTTGCACTATTCAGAACTTGTTTGTACTATTCAAACGTCTTTCCACTATTCAGAACTTCTTTCCACCATTCAGAACTTCTTTCCACTATTCAGAACTTCTTTCCACTATTCAGAACTTCTTTCCACTATTCAGAACTTCTTTCCACTATTCAGAACTTCTTTCCAATATTCAGAACTTCTTTCCAATATTCAAAACTTGGTTCCATTGTTCAGAACTTGGTTTCACTATTTAGAACTTGATTCACTATTCAAAACTTAGTTTCACTATTCAGAAATTTGTTTCACTATGCAGAACTTGGTTCCACTATTCAGAACTTGGTTCCACTATTCAGAACTTTGTTCCACTATTCAGAACTTGGTTTCACTATTCAGGTTCCACTGGTTGCGGCGCTGATAGGTCCCCACCCACATTTCCGAGTGCGCCAAACTTGTCCCCAAGATCTTGGCGAGAAGTGCCACACTATGAAATGAGGTTCCACAGATCGTGGCGCTCATTGGTCCCCACCCTCATTTCCGAGGGAGTAGACTACTATACTGTACTAATAACTGTGCTGTAGGTAGCTACCTATGTTTAGTACTGTAGCCTACAGTGTTTCTCTAGTTTTGAATTACAGTACCGTAAAATGGGGTGACTTTGGACAAAATGAAGGTTTTTTTTTCAGTGCCAGTTCATTATTTGTGCTGGAGTGAAAGTAAGTCGTTGTATTTGTAGGCCTATGGGGTGCCTATACGTTAGCAGTGAAAAAAAAAAAAATTAACACCAGAAAATTTTGGAGATATTAGTGGCTAAAAAGTGTCCAAAGCCACCCAAGGGATCGGAGGCCAAAGTCAAACCAAGGGGTGGTTTGACTTCAGACACCCATCCCATTGCTGTAGGTTATGGGTTCCCTGGCCTCCCTTAGGCTCCCTGTGCCGCCCTGTGCCACTCCTCGACACGGCAGGGTGGCTTCGGACTAAAATTTGGCCTCTTAAAAAAAATCTGCTAAACTCTAGCAAGAATAGCTTGGTTGAGAGCTGGCTAATGATAATAATGGAAAAACACTGCTCATTTCCACTAAACTTAGAGAGACCATATTGAACTACAAAATGAATAGAACTAATGAGACATGGCGGTAACTTAGAGCTACAGTGAGTTCAACATCTTGTTCTACTTCTCACCGGTGAATTTTCCCCTACCAAAGCAAATTTGCCTTCATTGGAGCAATTTGTCTCCATCGCGGCAGATCATCTCACACCACGAGGTATCCTACTTTCTCTATGTTTTTAATTCAGAGATCTGAACGGGGCAGTCAGTGCGGCGCCATCCTTGTTGGACACAGCATTCATATGAGAAACAGCTGGCTGTCAAAAATGACTTAGTTGACTTTGGTCCTATCTCTGGTGGTTGTACGCCACAAGGTATTATAGTTGAGACATCTATTGGGCCAAATTCTTGCAGGAGTGCCTTGGATGGCACTGAAATCTGAGAAATTGGCTGTGGAGTCTAAAATAAATGATACTAATTAGTACATCAGGGTGTCCGAAGTCACCCCACAAAAAAAGACACAATGATAATTTTTTGGAGCACTCAAAATGGACATATTTTTAAACAAAGTCTAAAATGTCTCAAAGTGGAAGCTCATCATAATGATTGCCATGGCCTATATGGTGGTATGCTCACTTTTACTCCTGACCGCACCAATTTTTCTGCCCCGGTGAAGTTTTTTTGATAGGAAAAAAAATTGATAGTTCACCACTCCTTACTTATGATTTTTTCATGTACAAAGCCTTAAGCTGCATTTACACGGAGGGTGAATCCCCGGGGGAACGCGCCTCTCTCCCTCCCCGCCTCTCTAAATAACCCCTAAACCCCCACTCAACTGCCTCCCTCCCTTTCCCCGGGGTGTTCTTACTGGCCCCTTGATGTTGGAAAACTCACGGGTGTCAGAGCGCTACTGGCGGTCGTGAGTGTGGGATGTATCTCTCAGCTGCTCTCATCATGTTCTCTTGCTTAATGACAATTCTAGAAGTTTTTCCCAATCAATAAAAATTTCCTAAGGCTTAAGTTTTACTGTAGATGAATTTAGTAGAAGCAGGGGAGGTGCTGTGAAACTTGAAAATACATATTAATTCTAATCCATTTTGAAATTCTTTTGAATTAAATCTTGTATAAGTAATAAGTTTAGAAATATTTTTCTCGCATTCGAATCTTAATTCATGGATAATATTGCTGCAACTGCCTCGTTCATTTCTCTTGTCTAAATAATCCTTCTATCAAACTCTGCATGGTTTCCTTATCTCCTTTAATTCTAACCCAGAAGTAATGCTACTATGCTCGCAAAGTCAAATAGGCCTACTTGAACAACTGCGGGTGAACTGAAAAATATTACTGCGAATACCTTTCGAAATTCTTCCAAATTTAATCTTCTATAGTTTAAAAAATATTCCTCGCTTTTGAATCTTAATTCCCGGATAATATTGATACAAGCGTCTCATTTATTTGGTTTAAATAATCCTTGTACCAAATTCTTCATGGTTTCCCTTTCTCCTTTTTTATTCGTAACAGAGAAATAATGCTAGTTAAGTCAATATTATCAGTATCATGAGTGCAGATATCAACGACATTTTTTTCAAAGCATCAACATATTTCTAATCGAACGGGGCAGCATATCGCTCATTGTGTAACAAAATTTTTGATTATTTTGTTGATACTGACCATAGAATCTTGTGCAATAATTAGAAAAAAATTGAAGATCATGTTAAACGAATGATCATGCTAGCTCAACAGAACTTATTTTCAATTGAAAACTTTTTCTTTAGCTCTGGTATTTATGATGTATTTATGATGTCTACTTCAACAGTTTCTCAAGTCATACGAAATATATTTTCTTTGAAAAAATGTCTTTAATATCTTCACTTGTGATACTGATGATATTAAAGCAACGTAAGATGAAAACCTATTAGCTAAGTAAAATGCCGCAATCTTCTCACAATCTCGTGGTTACTGCCATGGGTGACTCACCATCTGTCTAAATGCAAGTGGGGAAGCCTGAGCGGGTGCGAGGGGTAGGGTAGGGGCGTCACCCCGGGAAACGCACCCTCCGTGTAAATGCAGCTTTATTGCAGGACCACAAGACATCTATCTTAAGATTGCACAGGTATTAATCTTTCATTCACGAGTACTGTAATAATTTCTTCACACCATTTATAGCATTTGCTTGGATGTTCATTGTCCAATCTTTTCTTAAACTCTCCGAAGTCACCCCACGTCCGAGGTCACCCCGTCTTACGGTATTAGAGGTACTGTGTAGAGGAATATATATGTACAGTACATACTGTACAGTGTACATACCTACATGTATATGTAGGTAATACTTGTCACCTGGGGTGAAAATGATAGTTAAACATAAGTGTATTGGGCTTAAAAGGTGGTAGGGAGTGATTTCATGTGGCCAGAACATGTTCGGAAAGCGACCGGAAAAAGTCCGGATAATTGATTTTCTTTCCGAGAAAAAACCCAGATTCCCTGAAAGCCCGGTTTCCCGGACTGGCCCTCGCCCCAAAAAGTCCGAGTAAATGGGGTTCGACTACTTAGCCTGAATAAATAGCATTCTGTAGAACAATTATTTATGAATTACAAATATAAGCTATGCAAATTTGATGTCCCAAATGATGCAAAAGATCACTGTTAGTTTCAAAAATACTTTATATCTAGCTTATTGTATACTTAGCTACCGTATGATGGGGTAACTCGGGACACCCGGGGTAACTTGTCACAGCTGTCCCACTTCACACATTAAGGGCTGTAGAAACCAACCTAAGCAGAGTTTAGCCAAAGTAAAAATAAACCAACATTTTTGCTTTTGCTTCAGTATAGAAAGCATTTGATTCAGCTCATGCAAATACTAGAAAAATTTTTAGAAAGAAAATGGTATTTTTCATTTTTATCCAAAGTCCCCCTGCTAAGGTCTGGGGAGAAAATTCTAAAAGGTGGAGAGCAAAAAGTTGCTTAGATGGAATGTAGCCTAGGGTGTTGGCTATAGAATCTCATGATCAGAATTCATCTACCTCTTTTCAAAACAAAATGGTGGCCATTCCCGCAACCCGGTGTAATTCGGGACACCCAGTAAAACGTTTTATCACTAATGTTTTTCAGTAAAAAGGTCTGATTTAACTTGAAAGTGACGAAAACATTCATTGTTGTTCCCGGCGATAAGTATTAGTAGGTATTTACATGAAAAAACGTACTAACAACGTCAAATGCGGCACTGGATATTACTTGGCACTAATAACGACAGTGCGGCATTATGAACTAGTTTTTTTTAAGTTTTATGGAGGAAGTACGTCAAGAAGGATATGTAACAAGCCCTGAGAAGTGTAGAGAACATACCTATACTCCAGAACATTAGCTGGACTCTACATCATCGCAAAGAATGCTTTGTATTGTAATGTTTCATCAGAACGTCATACAGAGGATTCACCAGCGCGGCATATACTTCGTCAATGACAGAGTTTTTGGGCAGATTTTCGCCATAGAGTGCCTGTCAATGACATCTGGATGCAAATCAAGCACGTACTTAGGTAGAACAGAGTTGAGAAAAATTTAGAAATTTTTAATAGAATACGGTACATTTTGATGGGTGTTTCTGTTGTTGGAATTTAGTTGTGCCGCCCCGTCTGTTGTTGATGTTTTTGTCTTCCCATTAAGGAGTTACCTAACTTACTTGGGCTCTACTGTTGGTAATGCGCCTGATGCCCCTGTGTTCTAATTATGCTTTGCTTTAAGCGGTGGTGGTGCTTACCTGATGCTGCATGTCGCGCGAGTGTGGGTTGTCTTGCTGTGTGTGTGATGAGGTTTTTTGGGTGTTCTGTGATGTTGTGGGCTGCTGTGCTGGTGGTGCTTGGATCGCTGCCATGGCGGTGTTCCCCCTTTTGCACTCACATCCTTGTGAGTACCTAGCTATGTATTGTTTGTTGGTGGCTTTCTGATGGCCGACCGCACACCTCTCCGGCTCGTTGGCGGCGCGTGCGTACCCATGATAGTGCCGGCGCGTGGGGGAGTGCTTGCCTCCCTAGTCTGGCTGTCCTGCTCTGGGCCGGCCTGGGCTTTGGGGGCTGCAGAGGTGAGTTGCAATAGTAGAAATAGTACTAGTTTTCAATCTTACTCCACAGGTGTTTATGACTTCAAAAACTTCGTCCAACTTATTAGTATGGTCAAATAATAGCTAGCTACACGGTGAACATCGATAATCTTCATTTAAGACATTTGAGCTTCTGAAAATAGTTTTAAAGCATGTTTCTAACACTTTTTTTACAGGTGTCCCGAGTAGCCCCGAATACCGGGGTAATTCGGGACGCTCATTTTTCGTTCATTACTAGCTATGGTTAAAAGCTAGAATTTTTTCTTATTCACCATTCTGTAGCTCTCATCCAGACCTACAAAATGACACCAGTTTGTAGCAAAAATCATTCATAGTAAGAAGTTATTAACAAAAAACGTCAAAAATCGTCCCGAGTTACCCTGTCGTATGGTAGCTATATATGTTTGTAAACAAGTACCGTAAGATGGGGTGACATTGGACCAGGGTTGCAGAGTCGGAGTGGGCCGAAGTTGGAGGATTTGAGGGAGAGTCGGAGTCGGAATCTCACTTGCTCTAGGAGTCTTGAGTCGAAATTTTTAGTCCAAATTCTTGCAGCAGTGCCTTGCATGGCACTGAAATCAGAGAAATTGGCTGTGGAGTCTAAAATAAATGATACTAATTAGTACAGAAGGGTGTCCGGAGTCACCCCACAAAAAACAAGACACAAAGATAATTTTTTGGAGCACTCAAAATGGACATATTTTTAAACAAAGTCTAAAATGTCTCAAAGTGGAAGCTCATCATATTGATTGCCATATATGGTGGTATTCTCACTTTCACTCCTGACTGAACCAATTTTTCTGCCCCGGTGAAGTTTTTTTGATAGGAAAAAATTGATGGTTTACCACTCGTTACTTATGATTTTTTTACATGAACAAAGCCTCATTGCAGGGACCCAAGACATCTATCTAAGATTGCACCGACATTAATCTTTCATTCATGAGCAATAGTTTCCTTACATAATCTATTGTGTTTGCTGGGTTGTTCATTGTCCAATCATTTTCTTGAACTGTCCAAAGTCACCCTCTGTCCGAAGTCACTCCAGTTTACGGTACTAGACATGTTACCCAATGCTAATCCCATTAAGGAATCAAAAGGTTATCTCCATGGAAAAGCCAGGAGCCCAAGTAGACCTAGAAGAAACTGGAGGATCAGGACTTGGGAGGCTGACTTTAGCTATTTGACTCTGCAGTCCTGGTCTCCCTTTGGGAATCCTTTTTATAACTGGCACTGCAGTGAAATGAAGGCTTTTAAGCGGATGCCTGGTCTCTCGTTCAGCAATTGCAGGAAGTGTATTAATGCTGAATTTATCACACAGCTGATGGCACCTGGGTTCTTGTAGAATATTAGGCACAACTTGTTATTTATGTTTCTTGTTTCTCTGGCAGATTCATTATAAATTAGATATTCATTATGGACAGTCAAGGTGACTCTGTACTTGGTGGAGCAGCAGAGGATGTTACAGGCAGTTCTGACAGTGCTCCAACTAATAGCTTCAGTGATTTACCTGGTGGTGAAGGTGGCTGGCTTCATCAGTTAGTGCTTTATGCTGCCAAGTAAGTTGTTTGTCCACATCTGCAAATACTTCTCATTACTGATGTAACTATTGGAAATAGGTACATACCTATGTATGCTAATTAATTACCTTGCTTTTATCTCTCACGACTGATAGCTTAATCCAAAGCATAAGTAGCTAAGTTGTGTTTCCAAAGCTGTCAGTATTTTACCATTACTGTATTGATAGATGAGTTGCAGTCAGTGTTGTAATGAGTTGGAGGTTTTGAGTGCACAAAGTCAAGAGTTGCAACTTGAAGGCTTATTAATGCACGAGTAATGTATGAGTTGGAAGAAAATAAATTGAGCCTATTCAGTTCTGTGATCTGTTTTGGCCAGGAGTTAATGGTTTTTTGTGCTTTGAGCTTGTTGGTTAAAAAATAAAAAATGCATAGTTGGACACCCACTGACGTTATGAGCCAATGATATCTACTCTGTATTAAACTAGAGTGCCCACGCTGTCAATATTGACTGCGAAGAATTTGTGAAGGCCTATCTTGTGTTGCCGGTAGCTACCATCATCACAAAGATATTAAGGCAGAGCCTCACATGTATAGAAGGGAGCTCCCTGTATGCATAGTGCCGCGTTTTGACGGGACATGCACAGTATGATTTCTCTGGTTATAAGCTAACTATTTAGGGTAGACGGATGAGCTCCCTTCTATACATGTAAGGCTCTTATTAACTTCCTTGTGTAAGATGTGGCGCAACTGCCAACTTGAAATAGGGAACCGTACAGATAGCGCTCAAGACTGAACAACACCAAGGTTTCTTTCGATGATACACAAAAAGCAGTGGTTTTTGCCTGCAGTCGATATTGCTTCTTCTAATAAATACGGAGCTCTGTATCCATGATACTCGCGAGTGTCATCACTCGGACATTTTATCGCAAGAGAAAACTTGTTCTGTTGAAAGAAAAACCCAAAATGTGGAGAAAATAATTTGTTGCTGAGAAATCATCATGGTCATTAGGCGCCTGCTGACCACTCAAGAATAGGTATCTTACCAGTTGCCTCTATAATTATCATAATAACAAAATAAGAGTATCAGCTGAAGTTTGGATGAAAGAAATCTCAGAAGAGTATGCATCATGATGAAAGAGATTCTTTAGAGAAGCTGTATGCATCTACATTGAGTGGACTTCAATGTTGCCAAAGAAAGACCGGAATCAGATATACTGTTCAAGCGCTATCATTTGCAACCTGGAATATTTTCTAGCTATCCTTTTTCTATGAAGCTTGGCAGGATGACCACAGTCTTCAAGCATATGAATACACTGATGAAACCAGGAATACATTGGCTAATTTCTGCGCATTATAAATTTATAATCACTTGATGGTCATTCTTAATATTAGATGGGTAGCTATATAATTATATCTATAGGTGAAATGATTTAGTAGCTAACAGATTTAGCAGAGTTTGTGTGATTATCCTTGCAGCTCCTGTGTTATTACAGGTCAATGATTCTTATTGAAAAAGGCTAAGGTTAATTGTATGCAGTTTTTATGTATCACTTGTGTGTGTATATTAGAAAAAATACAGATAAATAGGCCGTCTACTGTTTACATTAATTAACCACTTTACAATAGGGCATTGACTTTATTTATTATGGTTGTGTCATTGAGTACAAGAACATGTATTGTATAGGTAGTCTGTGTTATGTATTTCAAAAGTGTATTCAAGAATCAAGACTCTGGTGACACATTAATGTACCAGTATTTTGTGGTGTAAGGTCCTAGCACTGGGTGATGCAGAGGCTTGCAGTCTGAAGTGAATCTGACAGAGCCAACTGCTAGAAGCAATCCATTCTAGATTGGTTCGTTGTTGATGTATTGGCTCCTAACTAACTGCGTGCTCCGTTCGAAGGGGTTCCAGAAGGGGATGGGAAGTGAAGGAAGAAAGATAGACAAACGAAGGGTGCTGCAAGCAGCAATGCAAGGCGCAACTTACCTATCAGTACCTAGCCCGCTTAGAACAAGTCCCTCAATCCCCGGCCTGGAACAATGAGTGCCGAGACCGGGCAGAGGGAGCAGAATTTCCGTACACACTTCCCTCCTCCAATGACTATGAAGCACTCTCCTTCATAGCGAAAATCGAGCTTTTCAAGGTGGCCCTGGTCCTGTTCAGAGTTAAAACCAACCTGGCGCATACCAGCTTCAACTTCTTGCCCTGGTACACAATAGGTACTCAAAAATGAAAGACTTCCATCCCATCCCCTCTTACTAAAAACTCTTCACGGAGCACGTGAGGGACCAACGTGGTGACTCGACCCACATCTATACCAATGGCTCTAAAACGGGAGACTGAGTTGGATGCCGAGCCGCTGCGACTGATGAAACTAAAGCATCCTGGCTAATACCGGAGACCTCAACTTTGCCGAGCTGTTCGGTGTTTGCTCAGCGCTGCATCTCATTAGAGACAACGACGAGAGAAACTTTACAATATTCTTCGACTCACTGAGTGTAGTACAGGTAATTCGAGCATGCGACAGCATCCACCCCGTCATCAACTGAATAGTAACTACGATACAACAACTCCAAGAGAATGGAAAGTCAGTGTATATCTGCTGGGTGCCTCGTCATGTTGACATCTCAGGCAATGAGCTTGCCGATGAAGAGTCGAGGCCGGTGGCCATGTCGAATTTGCCCGCGGCAAACCGTGCAGTCACCTGCCGAGACTATTATCCACTAATTAAGCAAAATCTCCGTGAGCTATGGCAACCCTAGTAGTTGGCGCAGAAAAGTAGTAAATTTCGAACTATCAATGAAAGCGTCCGACAATGCCACTCGTCAAATAGTAACGACCGCCGAATGGACGTGGTACTGTGCGCCTACGTATTGGGCGCACGAGACTCACTCACGACTATGTGTGGATGAGGCGTCCGCAACCGTATTGCGACGACTGCCTCCTATATCTCACTGCCTTGCATTTGATGGCCGAGTGTCCTACCTTCTCCGACGAGCGGAGGGACTGCTATCCAGACCTGTATTTTCAGGATGCTGACTCCATCCTCTTGAGGAATGCCTTCTGAGGGACTTTGCGGCCAATTTAATAGAAATGCCTTTAAGACTTTTATTATTAGATGTGACCTCTATCACAAATTGTGATGAATCCATTACGATAAATGCTATCGCCAACTATGGCTCTGACCATTTCTTTGTGAATTACATATACTAGTTAGCTACATGTAAAATTAATAATGTTTCTCCTTGCAACTACTTTATAATATAAAATGAAACAAATTCTGCACCATAGCGGTGCATGAGCCTGTGGTTAAACACGTGAATAGTTTGGCGTAATATAGGCAGTGTGCCACTGAAGCGCTAGTAAAAATTTCTACTACTAAATGGTTTGTTGTTGTATTGGCGCCGAACTAACTGTGAGCTGCATTCGAAGGGGCTCCAGAGGGGAATGGGAAGTGAAAGAAAATAGATAAACGAAAGGTGAGAACTTGCCAGGGACGCCCCAGGGGTCCTCCCAGAAATGCATAGGAGCGAGGGCCATTGGAAATGCACTGCACTCAAATAGAAAACAGTTTGCTATCCTGCACAACGGAGCGGCCACTGCGAAGCCGCAACCCCGTTCCTGTGCTTATAGGAGTTGCAGTATGCTGGCCTTAATTGCGACAGCGCCGTGAGAATGGGGCGGAGTAGAATTAATTCGAACCGGGAGATGGGCATGGGTGAGAGTCCTTCGTTGACTTCCAGTGCCGCAATGGAGGAGGCCACCACCTCCAGGCTTGTGGATAAACGCTAGACCCTCGTTAAGAGTGGAGGCCGAGACGACGCCATCAGTCAGCAAGTGCGACACTGAATGCCGACACTTTGACGCCAGGGTTAATTTCATATCACGTTGGCTGCTGGGAGCGGTGTCCGTGTCATGTGACGGGTGGCCGGGAACCAGAGCCTGCAGTAAATACTGCCTGCTGAGGAGATTGAGGAACTCACTGACTAGAAACATCTGTGACTCTTGGTGGAGATGACTGCAGAACGCCATGTTGTGTGAGCATGTGATCACCTACTCGTAGAGCCGCGTTTTGAACAACTTGTGGCTTATTTACATAATATGCAGAGACGTTAGGAACCACACTCAGGCTGCGTAAGTAATGACGGACCAAATGAGTTCCCTATATGTTCAAATCAGAGTTTTTCTGTTAGCGAGCTAGGGCTTCGCGGATGCGGAATCTAGAGGGCGCGTGATTTTGGGCCTCCGTGACGTGCTTAGAGAAGTTCATTTGGGGGTCTCTATGGAAGCTCTAAATTTTAAGGTGTTTGTCAACTTAGATAGGGGAATCACGCAACTTAGATAGGGGAATCACGCAAGGCAACTCCCGGGTTCATGTTTACCTCGTGAGTATCCGGGTTGAACAAAAATCTTGTTTTGTTTTTAGGACCGAGAGGGATATGTCGTCCCTCGGCGGCCCATTCATGGTATTCAGCCGCGCGCGACGCGAGTCTTTCGGCTGCATGAGCCTCCTTTGTGTCCTGCACCGCAACAGTGCAGTCATCGGCTTAGAAAGTGATGAGTTAAGCAGACATGGGGATGGAGGGCACGAAGTGGCTGAAGAGCAGGGGGGGATCACTGAGCCAGCCTGAAGAACGCCACAATGTATGCGGCGGAAGGGCGAGGTGGCCGACCCGAAGCGGCAGCAGGCCGCTCTGCCTGTTAAGTAGGACAGCCAACAAACTACGTTGTAATTCAGCATAGAAGCTTGGATTAACTCGAGAAGTTTGTTGTGATTGACTGTCAAAGCCCTTGAAAAAATCCACGGCCAGCACAGCAGTCCGCAATGGGGGTTTCTCCTTGTTCAAGCCCACTGCAACAGTCTGTGCTAGAAGTAGTACTAGTAGGGCCGAAGTTGTAGATCTGCCAGACTTGAAAATATGTTGGTTTGCTGTAGGCAGAGCAGTGGATAGTTGGGGAAGAACGAGCCTCTCAAGCAGCTTAGCCACCGGGCAAAGCAGTTAAATGGAGTGGTTAGAACCGCCTTCGCCTAGCCTATGGGTTTGCCCGGTTTGGGCAGTACGATACTGATGGCCAGGAACCAGATTGATGGGAAACAGGCCTCTTGTAAGGACAAATTGAAGATCTGCCTCGGGAGATTCAGACCCATTGGTCCCAGGTTATGCTAATGAAGAATAGTGAGTCCGTCAGGGCCAGCGGCGGTGGAATTCCCTACCCAATAGAGCATCCCTTGCTCATCTTCGACGGTGAACGGAATAAAGTATCTGTCTAGGTGGTGACTCCGGCGGATACGACGATATATAGTCTGCATGCGGTTGGTTGCGGATGAGGCGCCGGTGTGGTAAATAGAGTGCAGAAACATGAGATTGCCCAATCCAAAGACTCCCAACGGTCAGTAAATCTGATCGGCTGAGTCTGGTCCTTCCGGGCGCGTTTTCCTAAGAGGGACTTGAAGAGAGACCAGGAACGGGAAGGGGAGTGAGTCGTAGCCCTCCACTGTATCAATCCAGGCCCTCTTGGTGGCCTCGGAGGTGATCCTATTGATCTCTTGATTAACAAGATCAAGAGATCAATCACGGGGTCTGCAGAGTTGGTGGCTCTAACCTCGTCCCAAAAGCGGGCCAGAGCCCGAACACTGCTTCTGAGATTGGTGACGAAGTCCTTCACACTACCAGCAGAGCTCTAAAGTAGAAGGCAAGAAAAGATTGGCTAAAAAGTTGGAAGATCGGGTGAGCCTATCTGACCCACCCAAGGAAGAAAGGTCGAGGAAGGAAGAAGAGAAAAGACCGAGAGAAAGAACAGGGAGGAGGATGCGGAATTGTGGAGTTGAGCCCGTTTGGCACGCCGCAGACAGCGCTGATTTAAGAAAACGACGTCCGGCGACGAGGCAGACCCACGGGCGAGAGGACATGGAGGTCTAATTGGGTATCAAGGAGCGGTTTATCTTGTAGGAAGCTCTTGCTGTATTGTTTGTTTTTCTGATTTACAGTACTTGTTTACGTGAATATAGTTGGCAAAGTGTAGCTATTGATCTCATTACCATTCATTACCCACAGAGAACCATGGCAGTTTTGTTGGTATGTTTTGCTGCTGCTGTCTCCAATGTTTTGCATTAGTGCTGTTCTCTCGTGGAAGCTGGCCCAAGCTCTTGATGCTCAAGAAAAGGTACGGTATGCAAATTCTATAGTAGCAAGTTAACTTTTGGTTAGTTCAGTGCCACATTGTTTTAGCTATTGATATGAATATGTGAAGTAAATTTACTGCTTGTAATATCTCACACGCTACCTGTTCCTTGACACTCGGTAACAAATGTTAGCCTGCTTTTTCTATACCTAGCCTATGTGAAATGCAGTTCATTCGACCTTTTATTGTCAGTGTTCTACAGTTCATACGTCCGGAGAGGCAGTTAGTTTTTGTCAGAGTTTGTTTGGCTCTTTATCTGTCTCAAGATACCTCGAAAAGTTATTGACGGCTGTGAATGAAATTTATAGGGGTAATGAGGTAGGGTAGGAAAAGGATAAACTTTTGGTGATGATCTGTTCAACCGTTTTTCTATTAGCTACTTTGAACCATTCATTTGAGAAGCCTTACATTGTGTCTAGATTGGTGTCCCGGTATTTCTTACACTTCTGCTAAAACTCTTCCTGTGATTTTCTTTTCCTTCCATTTTCAATAATTGTATGCTAGAACCCTTGAGTGTGTGAGTCAGAAACAGCTTAAGGCCGTACCACACAAAGGGTCGTGTCCGCGGGCATGTCCCAGGGACATGGCTGTGAGACAGTGACCGTGTCCGCGTTTTCTGCCACACAAAGCGGGGCCATACCCAACATGAGAGTCCGGGGGATTGAAATACTTGAGCTTCAGCGCCATACTTTTGAAGCATTGACGCTTATGAGCACTACATGTGCAAGGTAACACGTCCCTTCTCAACTCGTTTTTACTGGGCTTGCTGACAAGCGGAGCCTGTCCTGCCTCTCAAGCAGCTAGAGAGACCTGGACACGTCCTTTCGTGTGGCGCGGCCTTTAGTGGAGTCTTCTTCTTATCTTCCTTTTCTGTTTAAACATTTATACTGGCCATTTGATGTAAGCATTCATTCTGTTTTCTATTTTAAGTCAGTTTCACTGCACTGATATTGTGGTATTTTTACAGGACAAGGCAAGAAAAAATAAGAAGAAGATCAACATGAGCAAAGTGAAAAGAGGAAAGTCGGATTAGGTGCGGCAAATAACTAAATATTCATATCAATTGAGAGTTTTATATAATATT
>LQNS02277097.1:35975731-35990322 GCA_001587735.2 Parhyale hawaiensis | reverse complement strand
TTTTTAGTATAATTCCTGTGTTAGTACTAAGCATGAAAACCTCAGGATACTGTGTCCTAACCTTGTTGGATGCAGTCTCCAGATGAGAAATAAATGGGATTATTATTATTATTATTATTGTGGGTGGCGTCTAAATTAGCCATGCAACAACAACGGACACGTATGGCTGCCTCGAAGTCGACGCGTCTTTCTGACGTCACACTATCATATATGTTCGCGGTCCTGACGCCTGTGTTAATTTCTACTTTGATGCAGGTAGGAAATGTGAGCATGAGAAGTACCCTCGGGGAACATAAGATGGACCATGAACTGCACCGTACTTGCCTGTCAAATTTTCCAGCAGAGCCTAAGGCTGATTCAAGAAATTACTGTAAAATGTTTTATAATCAACATACAGACCTCAAACAAAAAGCAAGCTCATCATAGTTGATGGAGGGCGTGAATTTTTTTTTGGAAGAAATGCAAGTTTATCAATAAAGGAATGGAAGAGAAGCAAAATGAATTATGGTATTTTGAGGTCCTCTGGCGTCATACGCGTCAGTTATTGCCCCTACCTTGCCCTATCGTCTGATTTATTATAATTATTACACATCTTGCAACACTTTGAAGATTTCGACTCTTTATTGAGTCTCCTTTGCTAACTAGATGATATTTTACTAAAATTTCATGAATCTGCCGTAGGACCTATTTGGCATTTGCCCTAAATAGTTGAGAACAGTGTAGTCCATGAGTAGGTCATTGGCTCGCCCATCCTATGTTATGGGGACTAGCGCCCCCAGGGGTAATCATCGCTACGTCAGCATTTATTGTTGCTGCTTCCATGCAGAGTTCGCTGCTTTCGTCTTTCATTTTCTAGCTCCTGTCGTAATCCTACTGTTCGCCTATCGTATATTATGGGAAGTTTTGCCCCTAAAGGGGCTTATTAAGTACCATAGCCTTAGCTAGGTATTTGGACGCCTTCATTACGTGCCTACTCTGCTGCTATCCATTTTTATGCTCTTATTTATGCGTGTTGATCTTACTTCTATCACTGTTTTCAGGGATTATGACATCGGTTGCACACCAGAGTCTATACATGGGAGCGTTGCTCCTTACTCTTTCTAATACGTTTTGGGTGGCACGGCTTCGGCTAGCCCAATATTAAGCCCCCCCAATAAAAAAAGAATCTTAAAATTTGAGCCGCTTCTGTACTGATTCTAGACGGCAATTGCCAGTTTCACATATCTCTCTCAATTTCAAGTTTCTCTTGGCAACTACGCATATTTTTAAGTGTTGTTGAAACACCCTGAGCCACGGTCTCTAAAAACTTTTGTTCCAAGAACGAAAAGTTTCTCGAATTTCGACTTGCGTGTTCAGCGTGATTAAAACCCGCTGCTGATGATAGTCTTTTGTCCTGTGTCTTGACTTCACTGCTTTCATATACTTCGTACTGTCCACACAGTACGTCCTTGCAAACATGACTGCGCGTCTAGCAAAAGTTTCGATAAAATGTTTACCGTCGTATCCGCTGGCTCACAAAGTGTCACTAGCCCAGTGTCTTGTGTATTTTCAAATTGTTAACTAGCGAATGTCGTCTTGGGAAGTAGTGCCTTTTTTATTGTTAACACAGACACAGCAACGCATTCGAACGCGGTGAAGTGAAAACACAGAACAAAAGACTATCGTCTGTAGTGGTTCGTAGGCTTCCTCATCTAAACGATGCACAGGTCATGGCGCGGATATTCGCTGTGCAGCCGAGCAGATGGCAAAAAAAAGGTGCAGAAGTACTAGCTACTACTGCTTTCTAATCAATAGTTCTCATAGTTATTTAAATGTGACACAGTAATACTTTCTATATTATGCTTGGAGTTCGCTTGTTTTCATGTAAGCTCCAAAGACGGAAAGGACTACGCTGGAAAATTCAGGGCTGTGATCGTTTTTATTTCACTATACGGGCACAAATCTACGCACAGCATTGCCGGATTTTCGCAGGTAAGACTACTTTCTGTATTTACAATCAGATTTTAACAGGCTATGGCTTGCTCAAACGCTACGGAAAGTTACGGGAACATAAAAAGTACAATTTTGTGAAAACATATTGACGTCACGGCTTAGATTTTGTCACATCGTTGAGCTAATCGTTGACAAGACTGTAATTAAGACTTATTTTAACTTTTGAGCGATATATATTTAACTATGCGAGTAGCTACAACTAAGTTCTAAATGAAATACATGATGATAAAACTACAACCATTATATTAATGCGTGCATCATCTCTCTAACTTTTCAAAGTGTTGGGAATGCTGGCCACGGCATGCGTGCAAAATTAAAAGTGATGCAATATGCATCAGAAAATTTGGTTTTCGTTTAAAATATGCGTCACGGATCGTCCAGTGGCAGGTCGTAGCTACTGAAGCGGAGATGCTGCACAGCTCCATACCAGGATATTTGTGATAACTTTAGTGATCTAATACATAGAATGACTAGAACGCCTTGTGGCGCAAGAACATCACCCGCGATGGGGGCAAATTCAACGAAGTCAATTTTGATGGCCAGCTAATCTTAGTTTTTCATATGGATGCTTTATCCAACAAGGTTAGGGCAGAGTGGCCCCACTTGAGATCTCTTAATAATAACGTGGGAAAAAATGGAACGCCTCGCGACGTAAGCCCATCTGCCGCGGTGGAGGCAAATTCACCCCGGTGGAGGAAAATTCAACACCGTCATTTTTTATCGCCAGCTAGGTCTAGCTTTTTGGCATGGGTCACATCTAGGTCAACCCACCAAACTCCCTGCAAAAAGTTATGAAGATTGCTGAACTCCTACCACTTGTTGAATGGACAGACAAATATACTTAAATCTTCAACGAAAACATTATCACCTCTCTCACTTCGTTCGCGGGTGATAAATATTGGCAGTACCTACTGTATAGCGCTGCAAGTAGCCAGTGTCTAGCTTAAGAAACAATTACAAGTATCCTGGAACTGGGAAGCGACGCCATTTCCGGGGCCACGATCGGCCCATGGAATTCTTTCACGTGTACTTCTACGAACCTTACAGCGACCAGTGTCCTTTTTAAAAGACGGTTCAAACATTGCTACTCCTACGAGACACCGAAGTATATAGTTGGCCTTTATAGGCTCAACTTGCTCAAACGCCTCAGAAGTTGATTTCTCCAGGGCAGTATTTGTCGACCAGGCTCTGGTAGTACGGCCTCAGCGCCTCCACATCCGGAGTTTCGTCCTTCTTTGTGTACAGGTCGAACTTGCTGCGGGAGCAAATAAGGAAAAAATGAGAGTTCGAATTTATTTGTGGAAAATTAGGAACGTTCTTCGTCTAGGTTACAAGTGGAAAAACAAATCAAGCTTTTATCATCTTGAGTCACTGATTGCAATTCCAAGAAAAGGTAATAATATTCCTATGACGATGTGTACCACATATATGGCATGCGTTGCCGTCAACTTCCTGCCCTATCTTGCGCTCAGCCTGTGCTGCCTTCCTATAGGACAGCGGTTCCCAAACTGGGGTGCATGGTACCCCTAGGGGTGCGAGAGGACACTATCAGACATGCGACATGCTGTTTTGTTTCTCAGTCATTCACAAATTAATTTAAATTTGTAGCACAAAAGTTCGCATGAATCTCATTTACCATCATCATATGGGTTCTTAATTTCGTACGGGGTGCGAGAACATGTCAGAAGTTCTCCAGGTTTACCAGGCATAGTAAAGTTTGGGAACCACTGCTAGAGGGGCTCTTGAAGTGAACCATTTCTCCTCACCATCTCCTCACCAAGAGGGTTTCAGGTCGGAGCACTAGTAATTACTCTCCGTTTCATGAACAAGCTGTGGATGCTGAAGAAAACCTCCTTCACGCAAATGAAATTACAGAACTAGATCTTATCTAAGGTTTTGTCTGACTTTATGGAATAAAAGGTGTGAAACATATTGGTATAATAAAGTCTTAAGTAAATTTTCTTGCAACCGGTGTATATACATCATGTATATCTAAGTTTTTTTATCATTATTTGAATTTATTTCTCTACTTTCTCATTTTATTACTGCCACATGTTCTTCGTTTTCTTTTTTAGCTTTGCAAGTCTTATGTTGAAGTGTTAGCTAATTGATAATAGGCCTACGTGTGAACCTATTGCTATCATAGAGTGTAGTACGAAACCTATTGCTATCATACAGTGTTGAGTGTTGTACGAAATGTAGGTTGAGAAGTACAATTGCACAGTCAATTTTTAATCTAGCAAGGGCGGCTCATTGCTGTAATGTTTTACACCAGTGTACTGAACATTTACTGTAATAGTATTACTGTATGAATACCTTCCTACAGGGAGAAACAAATGTTCTATTATCATAACTAAATGTTCCACCGCGTGCTAAATAATAAAGTATTATTCTTTCTTCATCTTTTTAGAGAGCCATTAACTTGTGCCGAGATAGGAAGCTCAAGCTTGGGATAACAAAAGGGACTTGGCCCTTACGGTAAAAATTAGTTAGCTCCGGGCTGCCTGCTCGAGCACTACTTTGGATCACGAACCTGAATTCTTGCAGCCAAGGTAGCATGTCTCGGTCCTTCTGGTTGCACAGGTAGCCATAGTCGCCGGCCCCGTGCCAGGGGTAGAAAGAGTGGTACCTGGCACCACAGAATATGCATTAATTATTTTTGCTTCATCTTAAACATTGCTTATATTCTCGACCCTGCGTTCGTGTCTTTAATGCTTCCTTTAAGTTTTATACTCGCACTGATGTGTTTTTGTTTGCTGTATATTTTCTTTCGTTTCTTGCTGTGCCTGTGATCCTGCGCAGTAACAATACTTTAGTGCGCCGAGGGTACCTAGTGCCTTCTCCGCAAAGGATGCTGCTGCTTGCCGCAGTTACAGCTGACTAGGTAAGTTTTGTAAAGTTGGGTAGGCTCTCAATACTACCCCTTCTGTTTCGAGAGGTGGGCCGCTGATAGAGGTGGCCGACCTATTCCCGCTAGACTTCTAATTTCTTGTTTTTCGTTTCCCTCCCTTGTGCGGCATAGCTGAGCGAAAGTGTTCAGCCGTGCCCGGGGGTTGGGGATGCACAACTTGCGCCTTTTTCCTCTCAGTAGTGCACTGGCCACTTGGAATCTGAGACCTCCCGGTAGAAAAGCTGAGATATAAATCATTGATAATTTGAAACGAGACGTACTTCGCGCCCTAGTGGAGCACGAGCCTGTGGTTGAACACAGCAATAGTTCGGCGCGATATAGGCAGTGTGCCACTAAAGCGCTAGTAAAATTTCTACTACTACGATGACATACACAAAGCTAAAGCTAGCTATAGACGCAGCCGTGCGTTAGCCTCGTACAGATATTGAGGGCAATACTGTACTGCTAGCTGGATATCCTCGGTTCACTTCGTCACACCCGGCCGTTGCTAGTTCGCCACACCCGGCCGTAACTAGATAGATTCAAAGGACTCTGCACGAGTGAAGGAATGATGCGTGTCTCGGACCAATAGGAAATTAACAGGCATAAATCAGTCAACCTCCTAATTAAGAATTAATTTTCGTACAAACAGCACCTTCTAAACCGGAATGAAAAAGTACCTACCTGCTGGCGTACAGTGATGATGATGGCGTTCAGGCTACGCCACAGGAGCATGGTGTCTGATAGCAGGGCGGGCGCCTAACCATTCGTCTAGTCACGCGTTTTTATGTTACAGCATGCACTCGTAAGCAACTGCGCCCTGGTTCGACCTAACAGGCGCGTGGTTTTACAAATCACCTAGATGAGAAACCGTGATTCTTGTTCAAGATTGTGCCCTTAATAAAATAATAAATTTTTCGTCGAAATAAACTTGAGAATAGTTGCTCTGTAGTCGCTCACCTGCTGGGTTTTCCTCTCGTTAGAAGCTTGATGGTATTTTGACCGTAGATTTTGTAGTTCAACCGAGAAATCCTTGCTCTCGATCAGTTAGTGACGTATAATCCGATTTGTATTTAATCTTTTAATAAACATTAAAAGCAATTTTTTCCCATTCTTACTGAAGAATTGTTACCCTCGCTCACCTGATGATATAAAGTCCAGTCTCAGGAATGGTGCATTTGTTGTGCTTGAGAACTCTGTAGAGATATTCGTCGTGTCCCCAGGACATCGTGACGGCATCCAGGCCGCAGCCCTCCGTGTATATTCCAAATTTTGTGCTGAAATTGTATTTTTTTCTCAAGATTTGTATGAAAATTTCTGATTAGTTAGAATCATCCGTATCTGTGCTATCTCTAAGAATATTACAAAAAAATACTTGCCAAAATTCTTAGACTCCTTATTGAAGATACCTGGTTTTCAGGGAATGAAGCCGTGATTGCACCCATAGTTAAAAACTCCAACTTTATTTGATGATGCTTTCGGAAGTAAAAGAGCGAAGAAACAATCTGGCATATACCGGCTTCCTAGACAGGGAATGAGTTGTTAGGAATGAATTAAAAAATCTGTGAAAATATGTTCTCTGAGCGTCTTTACCGAACCGTTATCGTTGCAGGTATGTCCCAAAGCATTACAGTTAGCCTGTACCCGTGCTATAAAGCATAAAAAATAATGCCAATAATCACTGAGACATCGGCCACTGTTTGGGTTAAGGTCGAAGAACAAAGGTTAGTCGCTGCTCCTCAGTTCAGATATAAAAAAAAAGATTTTGCCTTTTTCCTCTTCATCCAAATTCAGGGCAGTTGACGGTTTAAATTGGCTAACTGCCAACGACATTGATGTCTTGATGTCACACTCGCTGCGCCACGTTGCAATGAGAGAATAATGAATTTTCCTAACCAAGGGAATTAGAATTATTGTATTACTAGTGGACCCGTGTTTGAAAAAATTCACGCAATAATCGATATGTTTGCTCTCTTCTTTGATTTGCCGTTTCCGCATGCATTTTCCTGCTCACGCTTATTGCCAACTCCTATTTCCTTCTGCATCCCTTTTGCTTTAAGGTCTTTCTTTTCACTGTGCCCCACAGGCGCTTCATCTCTCCATTGATAGCACGTCTTTGATCTTGAGACTGTAGTAGTCTCGTTCTTCTTTTAAGCCCGCTGCGAACGATAGTTTTTGTCCTGTCTTTTCACTATACCGCGTTCGAATATTTCGCACTGTCTTTGCAAAGACGACTGCGAGTCTACGAAATCTTTCGATAAAATGTTTACCGTCGTATTCTCTGGCTTAATCCGTGTCACTAGCGCAGTGTCTTGTGTCTTTTCGAAAATATAGCGAATGTTGTATCCAAAAGCAGTGTTGTTTTCTCTTGTTTACACAGACAGAGCAACGCTTTCGAACACTGTGAAGGGAAAACACAGGACAAAAGACTATCGTCTGCAGCAGGCTGTACGTTCCGTATCCTCCTTCTTAATTAAACGTGCGTCTTCCAAAGTAAGCTCTTAAGTAAAACACTACAATGAACTTGAATGCCCATTCAGTCAGCTTATATGCAATGTTAGTGCACCGTATCCATAATACCGTATTCCATACTTAACTCACTGCTTCACTGAAGTGCTCAAATTACGGCCGAAGCAAAATATGCACTCTCAGAGAAAGACAGTAAGCTAGAAGAAATAGTTGTCTACTGCCCAGTGCCCGTGAAATACTTGAAGAGAACGCTACATCGCCTAATTTTATAAGAAAGACGGTAAGCTAGAAGAAATAATTGTCTACTGCCCGTGCAAATCATCTCATGAGTGCCCCGTTGATTATTTGCTGACTTTATACGTCGTGACCTTAGAGAAAAACTGACTCCAGAAACTGCATACATATTGTCCCGATTTCAAGAAGTGTTTCAAGTAAGAAGTGCATCCAGATGAAGAGATAAGGATCCAATTTTCACCATCTTCTGCAAGCTGATCATCAATCTCTACGAAAACCTAACTGAATTATAAAATCTGCAGCCTGGCTTATTTTTCGCTTATCTATTTCCTTCAAAGTGACACGAAATAAATAAATACACCAAGCGTATTATTATAAAAGGATTAGGCTGCTGCATAAAATATCGCAGTTGACGTAACGATGCACTCTGAGGATGCCAAGAAAATTTAAATTTACTTTGAGATATCCTTAATTTCTCTTTACGTTTTGTCGCATTGTGTACTTATGTAGGTACATGCTCTCCTGATCATAAGTTTAAGACCAACTGGAAATACGAAAAAAAATATTATTTTGCATGAACAGACTTGAAAAATGCTGTAGCTAAAGTTTGCTCATTGGTAAAAATAGTGGATTAAGAAGATAAAAAATTCTGTTTAATATATTTAATTAGAGGACAGCATTTTAAGTAACTGAGGTGCTTCCCGGCTGAGCAGAAATAAAGCGTCACAAAAACTTCATGGATTTCACCTCAGTTACAGGTTGCCACTTACGTTGTAAACGTGTCGCTATACCCATGCAAGGCCAGCAAATTATCCTCCATTGAAAGTAGTTATATCGTTGAGGTGTATAAGTAATCACAGCTGATGTTGAAAGCAGTAAAGCAGTGTTTGCAACTTCTCTGAGAGCCCCTGATCATTATGAAACAGCGAAATTTAGTGGTAGCAGTGGTAGACAAATATATATATATATGTATATCAGCGTTGAGTAGGAGAATCTGTCGAGTTGTCCGTCAAGGTAGGGGACGATCTTCGAACAAATTAAAGCATTCACTGTAGCCGATTGTAGTCCAATATCAGTTAACTAAGCGATTCCTGAAGCAAAATGGTTTGAGAATAATAGGTGTGTAAGGGCCACGTCTTCTTCCCCGTCACTAAGTAGACCTGTGAAGATTACCAGGGAGTGTCAAACACGGGACGTTGAAATGTGGAAGAGGGTTTTGATTCCGTATATAAAAATGAACGTAGAGAGACCTGATGGCTTCCATCCAGAACAAAGAGTTGCCTCTGAAATGTTTTCTAGGTGGCACAGTGGCGGAGGATCAGCTATGGGTTAAGGTGTCTTTTCCTTCTCAGGCGCAACAGAACTTCAGGTTGTGCAGGGACGCCAAACGGCGACTAGTTATGTTAGCAGCAATCCACAATGTCCGCCTAGTCAAGACATCTTTCAGGAGAATAATGACCCTCATTTCCGCCATCCCGCCTGTTCTCCAGATTTGAATCCACTACAGGACATTTGGGAATTGGTGAAAAGGATTGTGTACTGCAATAGACATCAATTTGAGACAGTAAACGGTCTGCCTGAGACAATATTCAACGCTTGAGGGCTATTTTCCCCTAATCCACTTGGAAACTCTAATCTGGTTTCAAGTATACTGCAAAGAATTTTCTGGTAACTATGGAGGCATGACTGATTACTATGAGTCCTGATATGGCTTCACTTTTTCTAAAGAGTTTTTTTTGCATTTGAGTTGGTCTTATATTGTTTCTTTATCGACTGGTAAGCGCATCAGTTAAATAAAATACAATTACTAATCAATTTGCTTAGAGGGAAATTGTTTGTCTTCTCCGTCTTTCATCTTTATACCAATGAGTAAATTTTGTTCAAACAGTTTCAAAGTCTATCCATGTAAAATTGTATTTATTCAACTGGTCCTAAACGTATGATCCTAAACTTAATAAATCAAGTGTGATTGTTTATTCATTACTTGTATCGAGGGTCCATGAGATCTTTGTTGCTATGGAAGGTGGAGTCCCTGAGGACCACGGAGTTGCATGGCGCGCATCCCACGGGGAAGGTATCGCCCACCACCGCCCACTGGGGCTCCCCGTACATTGCCAGCACCTGGAAAGTTTAGTTGGAGACGTAAATATTTGGCGCTACACCGCCAGTCCCTGAGAACTCTACTTTTAGTCATAGATGCTTAGAGCGCAGCGCATGGCTGTGTGGTAAATCAGTATAATATCGGTCGTTTTTTAATATTTGCTCGTATTGTCTAGTAGTGATGCTGTGACACAAAGCCGGATTCAGATGAAAAAATACCTAGGCTATTCCACGTGCAACCCCTTTCTGAAATATTAAAATCGGTGCCTGGAGGCTCCACAGTGGACCTGAGCTTAAACCTGCTAAGCTCATTGGTAAATCTATCACTCGACGGTGTATGTGGAAATGGTGTCAAAACATCGATACTATACCTATTATTACATATTCAGATTATTAATAGAACTTGATCCAGTGTGACGCCCAGTGTCAAAGTAAGCATAATCTTAATCGCTACATGAAGTACCTTGCCCATATCGTGAATGAGTCCCGTTAGATGGAGCCAGTCCTTGTCCGGATAACTTTTGCGGAGACATTCAGCTGTTTGATAGGCGTGCACTATGTTGGGCAGGCTGCTGTCCGGGTCGCTGTCATCGACAAAGTCGCTCAGCTTGTCCAGTGCTTCAAGCAAACCGCATTTGAACTTGTCGAACTTGGACCATTGATCGATCTGTTTGGAGAAACGTCGAGGTTATATTTTTCTAAGTTCATACAATTCCACCTTCTATGTACATTGTTCTGTGGTATTTACACTACAGAATATATGTAAATTATCTCTTACAATAATAGTTGTACCTATTTAACTATCATTATGTATGAGCGTTCAGCCTTTTGTCCTCTGACAGACACTACTATTCATGTCTCAGGTAAACTATAGTTACAAAATTCTGCTACCAAAGATTTGACTGTAGAAATGAAATATTGATGGATAACTCCGTGGATTTTCATCGAGAGTATCTCAAACGTTGTACTGCAAACCAACCTTTGCTTGCACGAAGTCAACTGTCTGGTTCGTGTGCATCTGAAGGTAAGTTTGAAACACCAGCTTCTTTCTCTCATCTTCAGGAGTGGCCGTGTAAGTCCTAAATATCCAGTCCTTTTCTTGGGCTGCATCTTTGGGGTCATTGAATGTCGACTTATTTGGTTGTAGACTCGGAGCATGCAGGACCTGTTAGTGCATGATTTATGTGGTTCTGGTGATTTCTGTCAGAAAGTGCTTTGCTCCACCGAAAAATATGTACAAACTGCCTAGTAGCGACAGCTATATTCCCCTGAATAAACTAAGCATGATAAAAAAGGCAGTCCTATTTATCATCGCTGGTGAATAAAGTAAGAGAATTGATTGGTTCCGTTGTGTATGCGTCTATAATTGCATGTTCTTCCTCCCAAAAATTACTAGAAGGAATTGAGCTATGCTCACAATCTCTTACAGGCAACCAGGTAGATTGTTCTAAGTGTGAAAAATGCCTTTTCTAGTAACTTATCACTTTCAGTCCGTCTCCTCTCATCTCCCACTCCTCTTACGCCACGATGCGTTCTATTGCTTTGGGGCTATGCTCACAATATCAACTAGAACGCCTCGTGACGTAAGACCATCACTTGAGGTAGAGGGCAGATTCAACGAAGTCATTTTTGATAAACGAGGCTAGGGCACAACCCCAGACATGAGTAGATCTTCAATAATAACATAAAAAAATAGAACGCCTCGTGGGGTAAGACGATCGAAAGCTGTGGAGAAAATTCAACACCGTCATTTTTGATGGCCAGCTAGGCCTAGCTTTTCATGGGTCACATCTAGGTCAACCCACCAAACTCCCTACAAAAAATTATGGACATTGCTCAACTTTTTCGACCACTTTTTGGGTGGACAGTCCAGGACAGACAAATACATATATATATAGTGGACAAGGGGTTTGGGTGTAAAGTGGTAAAAACACTTCGGGACGCTAGCAGAACCAGTCCAGTCACCTAACCGTATAGGCGGGAGCTCATTTGAAAGGGCTCTCTAGTAGGGATGTGGTCGGTGGTGGTGGTGGCAGACTGTGGAAGGCCCAGCGCGTTTTATCTGTCGGGAAGCGTACGAGAAGAGCCCCGTGGAGTTGTTCGTCCTAAGGTGTAAAGCTGAATGTTACACCTAACCTCAGCAGATTACACTTATCGACAGTTACAGTTAAATTCCCTTACATGTAAAGTCCAATATAGCTATATATATTTAGAAATATATATATACATACTTAAATCTTCAACGAAAACATTATCACCTCTCTCACTTCGTTCGCGGGCGATAATTATGCGTTTCCCCCATTGGCGTTATGAAAAGCGTGAACACGAAAACAGTAAGATGACAATAATTTGACACATCAGTTTATGGTTATAATCATTTGTGATCCGTACCTGTCCCGTAGCAATAGCTCTATTGTGGCCTTTCCCCACGACGGGGCGTGTCCCACGGCATGCCCCAGGGACACGGCCGTGGGACACTGGCCGCGTCCGCGTTTGCTTCTACACGTAGTGGGGCAGCACCCGGCATGAGAGTGCGGGCGGTTGAAATACTTGGAACGTCAACGAGCCATAGGTTTGTTATGAAAAACGCACCCCTGCTAGATCACAAGGTGATACGTCCCCTCTCTAGCCGTCTGTGCTGAGTCCGCTGACAAGCAGGGCATGTCCTGCTCTCTAGCTGCTAAAGAGCAAAAAGAGAGCAACATCGGACGTGTCGCAGGGCATACGCCCCATCGTATGGAGAGCCCTTTAGGTATGTATCATGCTATATAATAAGTCACGTCGTGTTTTTATTTATTTTTAAATATATTTATATTTTTCCTGTCACGCTCTATGGGAATAAGATAGGAAGAAATTCAAGTGATATAACAGAGGGACCTGAGCTCGCCTGCTTTTGAGGCAAAATGCTGAATTTTCATTAAGGAAGGCCTCTGAGAAGTACAAGGCATAGGAGACAGCGGGAGTTTCCGTGAAATACTAATTTTCTGCCTTCATTTATAATGACGGCTCGGGCCACAAGTATATGATGAACGATAAATTGGGGTTAAATATCTCGATGTTTAACTTTATTCCTCCAAACGCGTTATTGATGTGGCCTCTTCTGAATAGTAATGATTTTTTTGTGTGGCACGAAAAAACAAAAACGTATACTTCAAAATGGTAATATTGCGTCACTGAATGCTACTGAAAAGAGTCAGTGTTAATTGTTAAGATGTCATGAGGTGGTCGACGACTTTTCTTTTTGTACTGCGAAAAACGTAAATGTGCGTAATGGAGATGCGGACAGAAAACTTGCCAAAGAAGAACGACATGATGTACTTTCTTGGTAATAAAGAATGACTTAACAATTATTTTGCCCATATAAATATGTGCGCAATCGTTGGGCTCGAGTAGGAAGACGATATTATTGGAGTCTTAGGGAGTGATCCTCTTGGTAACCTATCTAGTGCTACAGTCCCGTAGAAGTTGGACAGACCTGGGGTAGTGAACACCCAAAACCTCTGCTTTCAAAACGCTGCAAAAATTGTACTTTCACATTGTTACGTCAGAGTTGGGACGTTGAGCAATTCTTTATAATCGAGAAGTGAAGCAAGTTTGGGGAACCTAGCGGAATTGTTAATGACAAACTAATAATTAATCGATTCTCACCTCCATCGTTTCCGTCATAGTGGCGATGCTCGTATAATCTGCATGGGAGGAATACACAAGTCAGTGGTTTCTGGGTTACATATGTTTCTCATTCTTAGGCTACACTTTGCGATCGCAGGCTCAATTAATGAGTGGTTGTGCAACTCTCACGCGTTCAACTTGAGTGCTTCCCATGGGCATCGCTGCCATGGATGAAAATTAAGGACGGCGTGCTTGACTGAAGGTCCTGCCACAAATTGAGCGTTGAGCGTAGGATTGCATGGTGTGGTCTCGGCTATAATTGCTAAGTAGACAAAGCTTAGCAGTATAATAAGGTGTAGTTGCTCATTTTAAATGAAGGGTAGCATAATTCAACGTTTTACTTTTTCCATTGATTAAAGATCTAGCTTTTACTTCTAACTTTCATTACGACTGAAGAAGTAAAACTTACTTAAAGTTTAAAAAATAATGTTTGGAATCTCCATAGAGAAAAATTGATTTGTTAAACTCTTTAGCTGTTATTTTCGTGGAATTTTCAGATGTACAATTCTGGTCTCAGCGCGCAGTCGACGCATCTGAAGTACCAATGGAGCGAAAGCTACGATGTTTGAATTGCTTCTTATTTGCAAAGGGCGCCAGATAATTTTTCTACATGCAGTGAAAATTACTCCATCCCGTTTTGCCCTTGGCCAGATGCTTCAACTTCTCGGAGATATGCTGGAAACTGCCGTTTTCGACCGTCGGGTCACCGGAATAACGGAATATGTCCGCGAACAGTATATACTGAGACTGTTAAGAAAATTTTTTTAGAACGTTATGCTCACCGTTGCAGATAATTAACTTTTGGTGAAGATCCGTTCAACCATTTGTTTATTTTTTACCCACTGCCTCTTTTCTCTTGATAGCAAAACTCAAAAAGTTATGGACAGATATCTTAATGAAATTACCAGAAATTGTTGGGGTTGTCGCGATGAGCAACGGACCAATTTTTTTTTTTTTGCTGGTCTATTTGTCCGTTTTTCTCTGTTTGATTTATGTCTGTCAGCAATATAACCTAGAAGTTTCAACGGATCTTTATGAAATTTACAAAAAATTTCAAGAATGTTAAAAGACACACCTGGAAAAAGGACAGAAAGGAATTCAACAGCCGACTTAGCAACCACAACATCAAGGAAATCCCGCACAAATGTGGATAAGAGGTTAAATAAACTGCCAAACGAACCATCGAAACAATGCAATGACCTAATACAACTTAAGAGTTGCCAAACATTGAACAAAT
>LQNS02277097.1:35943289-35973037 GCA_001587735.2 Parhyale hawaiensis | reverse complement strand
TGGTCGCAAACTGCGGCACCACAGAAGACACCCAGCAGAGTGACTCCACACACGTGGGGTGACGTGAACAACGTCACCTGGACTTCTTCCGAAGACTCTCAAGGTAACTCAAGGTAAGGTAGGTTACATTTTTTGATGATCAGTTCATTCGTTTATGCAAATTTCATAAAAATCTGTGGGTAACTTTTTCACTTATGTGGTCATAAAAAAAATACGCAAACATAGAAACAAACAGTTGGACGAATTAGCACCAAGAGTATAACTGCTAATCAACTGTTTCTCTATACATACGTAACAAACCCTGAAAAAATTCATGAATTTCCGTACATAACTTTTTCAGTTATCTTAGTAGCAGACAAACTCTAACGAGAGCCTAACCTGCTTGGCGGAGGTAAATGTAAAAACATATAATGCATTTTTCTTACTGAAAGAATTTTGCACAAATAATATCCACATATTAATAGTACTTCCATATACTAAGTTTAGTTAGTACTACGCACCGATTTTTTAATTCTACTAATTTCTATTCTAATACTATTTTTCTGCATGTCTACAATAGAAAAACATTGAAATCAGTACCATCCTTTGCAAACTTATGCTACCTGTATCATGTCTTTAACTACGGGCGCATACTGACGAACCGTTGGTGCTGGTCTACGGCCATCTGTCAGTTTTCTCCCCTTGTCAGCATTAAAAAAATGTGTTACTTGATTCGTGATCTTAATATTGTTTGCACACTGATTAGGTATCCGCTTGGGCAAATCGTAGACGAATGCATCCTTCTGTGCACTTGATAGAGTACAGAGAGAAATGATAGTGACATGTCTTACTGTCAAATGTTTTACACTTGAATGTTCAAACAATAATATCAATTCAAGTACAGTGATTCCTCGACTCGCACGATCTAGTTATTGATACAGAGAGCTCAAAATGCTCGAGCTGTATGCTCGACTTGCGCGGTTATTAAGGGGAGCGTCTATGAGTTAAATGATGAAATTTTCCATATTTTTTCCACAAGACAGTAGCTATACATCAGACAAACACGCAGGCGAAGTCTTCGGCAGCCAGTGCCACCCTAAGTGGGTATAGAACAGGAGGCTGGATCCGGTGGGGGGAGGAGTGGTTCTTCTTTCAAAAGTTCATTTTTTACTTGAAAAAGTATTTTATTATTCGTCCGATCTTCATGAAACATGGCACAGATGTATAAAATTGAAAAAAACGTGGGTTCGACTCATGTACTTTTTCCCATTTTCGGCATAGAAAACGACTTATTGAATGAATACGAAAAAACTGTTTTCTTTTAATAACTCGTTTTCTATGCCGAAAATGGGAAAAAGTACAGGATTCTAACCCACATTCTTTTTTCAATTTTACATATCTGTACCAATTTAATTCAAATCGGTACATAAATAAAAAATTTATTTCCCACTCGTATTATCGAATTTTATGTAGAAAAAATTTCCAACCAAAGGGTTCAAATTTGATTTTTTATTTTTGCTACAATTTAAATGAAACTTGGTACAGATTTGTAAAATTGGAAATGAACGTGGGTTTTCTCTTATTTCAATTTTTGCAATATCTACCAACTTCAAATTGCTATTTCTCCGTCATTTTGTGACCGATTTTCACCATTCAACTTGCAAAGTAGAGGGAAATATGTTAGCTATAAAAGAACGATCTGTTGGTTTCAACTTTTGACATCAATTTTTTTTTTTTTGTTCTTGACGAAAGAGATAAAAATATATGTTTTTCAATTTACTAAAAACTCGTAACGAAATTCAAACAGTACAGATCGTACTTTTATAGCTAACACCTTTCTTTTCATTTTGAAGATTAAGAAAATCGGTTGAAGAATGCCGGAGAAGTTCAAATTTCAAAATTTGCCCCAAAAATTGTCAAAAACTAAAAAAAAATATCAATCATTTTAAAAAACGTTGACGAACAAAAACGTCATAGAATTTATTTTTTAGATATAACTACAAAGTTTCAGATAAATCCGACGGTAAATGAAAAAAGTCTGTAAGCTAGACACTTCCCTTAAAGAAAACTATATAATCTAGCTGAAGACGAACTATGCCATTGAAAAGTAGAATCAGCTTGTTCCCTGACAAAAATTCACTAACCCTTGGCTGCATGAATTAATTTATAACCTCTTAATCTACTCAATATTAAGTTTCGAAGCTTATTTAATGCCTTGTTCAACTAATCCGAAGAAAAGCTACGTAAACTCTCTTTAAGAGATGCTAGTCTTATATGAGTGAATTTGAAGTGTCACCTAGAAGTTTATGACACACCTTATCCAATGAGTTTGAGGTTCTAAACTTTATACACATTATTAGATTGCAGGCTAAGTATATCATATCGATTCAAATATACACCATTGAACAAACATACGAAACACTGAGTTGTACTCAACAGAGAAGTCACTAATAGAAGTTTTATGGTTTCAAATATGACCAGTGTTCTTTCAGTACCTCCTGCTAGTGTTCTTTATAACATAGCAATATTATGCAGTTATTTCGGAGCTTCTTAAAAACAACAATGTCTGGAACTCGACGTGCGTGAATTTCCAATTGCGCGTCCCCAATAACTCGCGCAAGCCGAGGAATGTCCGTATGGCGTTTAATGGCGCAAAAAGACCCTGATACAACGCTAAAAACTTGCCCATGAAATCGCACTCAAAGTTTTAAGTTTAATTGGTAATACACACTGTAGGTCTACTTCTGAAAGGTGTATTCTAATTTTAAAAAATCTTTATTTTTCTAGAATGCCTTAAATGAAGAATGCTAAACTAAAATATTTGTGCAAAATTATGTCATTTGTACTATGGCTTCAATACCGCGTGAACACTGACTGTCCGCTAGTATTAAGCTAGAGGCCAACTAATACTATGTTTGCTTTTAAGAATGAGTATACCTCAAGGAGCTCCGCCCCTGACTTGTTGAGCACTGCATCCATATGAGACAATAAATGGTTTATTATTATTATTTTATTATTATTATTACTACGATATACAAACGCACGGTAATGTTCACTATATTATTGAATTTAATGTAGGTACAAGTACAAGCACCGACGTTGAGCAATACTTATATAAACCACTTTATTTTGACTTATACGTATTTCAGTTTTACGTTATAAATTTGAAATTATTTACTATGCTCATCATTACTAGTAATTTGTATAATCCTCTGTTGAATAAATGGTTACAACTACAGCCATAGTCTAAACGCTCATCACTTCACATAAATTATTATAGATATTTTTTTAGTATACAGACTAGGCTTATTGTTTCAGTTATATGGGCTAGAAATTTGTGATTGTCCTTCGCCTTTTCCGAAAATATTGCCTTCTTGAGCTTTGCAGACTCAACGGGAAATAACTGCGCTTTGTGTTTTAAGAAAAACTTGTGCTTCTCCCCTCTAGCCTACGTAATCGGTTTGCCATGAACCTTGAAATTTGATATAAGCTACCGATTCGAATGCTTAAGATTAAAATTCCCGTCGAGTAAACACTAATCGGATTCGATTATGTATGTGCCAAAGTGGGCGACTCGGACACGATTTAATCATTTCTTCCCGGAACTTGGGTGATGGTAACGCATACAGCGAGAGTGATGTCTTCAGTGAATTTCCTGATGATAGTTTGTTTGTGAGAGGAAATAGAAACAGGAGTACGTACGGTAAAATGAGTTTTTCAAACCTGCACATTGTTAACTCACTTTCTAATTCACTCACAGCACAAAAATTGAAGGACAAATGATGCTTAATTTACACAGGAACATTTACATTTTTATATTAGTTATGCAGTCACTGACGGTCCCTCCTGGTTTATTTACATTAGTTATGCCCCTGGCTTAGCATACCTTCACTTTATGGCATGACACATCTGTATGGTATGATTTTAAACTACAGTAACTGCATCAGTGCACTTCATCAAGCATAAACATATTGGATCTGTTGTTGATACGTTTACATAACTATTAACACCTGATGTAACAAAAGTAGCATTATACCCTGCAGTATCCTTACTACGTTTACCTTAACACTCCATTGGGGCCACTGCTAAAGAAGAACAATTCGAGCACTTACGAAAGAAACCAGTACCTACTGATTGCATTAGAGCAATCAATAAATGTATAAACTCGATATAAGGCGAAACATTCTATAGAGCTTGGCGAGAACTTTATGCTCGCTGAACATACATTTACTGCACTTAGCTGAGGCTGATGAGCAGCGAACTCCGTTTTCCTTGTTAACACTAAGCACAACACGATAATGAGGCCTCACAGAGCCCTGTTGACCGTTAAATACTTGTTTTTTGGTAGCAGTTGCTGATAACATCGAGTGCTCTTGCTAGCACAGCTGCATTGTTGCATATTTTCCCGTTGGGAGCGGGGCTGTGGCATACATCCTGGTGCAACTTAATTGTGTCGCAAGCAAGTTGTGGAGGTCCAGAAGGTTACTGAGAACATGCCAGTGTGTTAGCTGGCGAAAAATGCAGGTGCATTCAAACCTTCTCTCTGTTTCTACGGGCTAGCACAAATCGTGCTTGGGTTTCCGGTGCACAGTAACGCAAATCGTGTGCAAAGATTTCTTTACAAACACCAAATGTTTTTGAAAACGGTTATGAAATTGCCTAATTGTAATTGTTCTCAGTTGTGAGCACGACATGCCCAGAAATTGTGCCAATAATTTAGTATTCTCCCAATGCTCTCAAAACTACTTCAAAGAGCTGTAGCAATTAAGCAATATACAGAGCCCGCACTAATACGCAGATGCTATCTCAAATATCCCTGGTGCCATTTCGATCTTTTAAAAGCATGTGCCAGTACTTCCTGTGGTATGTTACAGTTGTTGCTACAAAAATAACCACGATCTTTTGCCCAAGCTGGTTTGCTACTCTTCTATAGAATAGGTTGCATACTGTCATGGCCAATGACACTCAACCATATAATGTTGTAAGCTGATATGGTGTCCCATAATAATCAACTTTAGGTTCAATTCTACTCTCGACATTTTTCAGAGGCACTCCATTGCAACGACACGATGTCAATTTCTCCAAGTATGTCGATGATTTCCAAGTCCAACTGTCCAAGATACCTTTCCGTTTTCTCTAACTGAACGAGGAATAGTAGACTATGAAACGAAAAGGTTCCTCAATAAGCTTGCCTTGAACTTTGCGCAGATAAGACCCAATGCATGATGTTTGGTAGTCCGCATCTATACAGAAATTATATCCGAGTTCCCCATTACTCTCTCCTTAAATGTATGTTTGAGAAATACACCCTTATGTTGTTAAGACTCCAAAGTAGTGGTTTCAGACTCAGAAATGATTTGCAGAATTGGGAGGAGCAGTGTCATCAACGTTTGGTATGACTAACGGCATACGACAAGGAGGCTTACGTCTCCCATACTCTTCAATATCTCCATTGGTAGTGTCCACGTGTATCTGAACGCAGGTGGAGTGGCGTGTCGCATTGAAGGTAATGCAGTAAATGTGCTCAGTTATGCTGATGACATGGTCATTGCCTCTCCCTATTCCAGTAGGCTGAAAACTGCTCTCAGTTTGCAAGAACGAAGCTAGCAAACTGTGCACTGAATATAATACTGTTAACGCTGTCTGCATGTACATTAAACCTAGGAGAAGGAACCTGCCCACAGATAAAGTCACTCTTCTCAATGATGTCAATCTCACATATGTGAACAGCTTTTCTTACACGGGTCATAAAATCACTAATGATTTTCGTGACAATCCGTATACAGAGAAATAAACGCGAAAGCTCTTCCCAGTTGGCGACATGCTAATCAGATAGTTTGGCCACTGTTCTAAAAAGGTGAAGTGCCAGCTGTTTCGGGGCTATTGTTATCCTCTGTAAAATTTACTCTAACTTGCTTTGGTCTACTTCTAAACAACAGTTTATAGGACACCTATGTGTAGCCTATAATGACGTAATTCGCTGGTTGATGAATGTGCCCTGTATGATATGCAAGTATGATAGTTGCTCAAAAGTATACTGACTGTCTCAATGTCAGGACAAGGAAATGTGCTCTCAGTTTCCTAATCAGGATATAAAAATCTGATATTACCTCACTCAAGGTGATCCATAGGGGCTCTGGTCACAAGCTATCTAATAACCAGAGCCTGGCGCGATGGCTATCGCCGATTATACGATGGCGATGGTGTGAAGACCATTGCCATCTGATGAACTACGATTTTACGATGGAACATCGCAACAAATCCATCGGCGATGGCGATGAAACTATAGTCCGATGGAATTGCATAGAAATATCGGCGATGGCCATTTTCTCCATTGGCGATGCTATTATGAGGAAGCACTAATCCGATGAAATGGCTGAACCTCCCATCGGCGATGGAATACGATAGGCATCATCATCGGTTGTACTTCCTATGCCGCTGAAATTATGAAATAAGGCTAAAACTATAGAAAAATAGCCTTACAAGTTTGAAACATTAATTTTTTTAGTAACATTAAAAAAAAAGAGTGGGTTACAAAGTTTATTGCAACTAGCGGGACCCTGGGCAATTCCACGGTTGAGAAAAGTCTATACCTTCCAAAATCAACGAGACCACGCCACGTGCACGCTACGTTATTACATTTTACCCGAGTTTAGCCTAATGCAGCTCTTCTTACGTAACACACTTCATCTATAACAGGTTTGGTAATTTGTTTTTATTTTTTTAAATAAAAAATCAATCACTTTTTGATTTATTTCATTTTTGATTTTTTGATTTATTTAATTTTTATTTTTTCATATTTTCTTGTTATGAAATAAAACAATAATTCTTCATAGTTCTTCTACAGTGTGCTTAAGATGATACCTACTCATAAAACAAATGCTCTCCTGCTTTCCTTGTGATTAAAAGTTTCAACACACAGTGAAAAACACAAACTAAGGCAATTGCCATAAAAAAGTCAAGTAGCGTAGCTACTACAAAATCTAGTGCAGTAAATGAGTAATACTTAAGTATCAGCCATGCAATTCCTGAGAAAATATTGGTAAATAGCTTTAGCCTATAAGCTTGGAGCTGATAGGTAGCTAACTCAGTAAAATATACTATATATACAGGTAGGTAAATGATTTTTTCAGTTGTCTATCCAAATTTTTCAAAGAGTGGTAAACAAGTTCAAGTTGCTTGATTGGGTGAAAATGCAAAGGTAAAGCACACCTAATTTAACACGAGACTCATAGCATCTCACTGTACAGCTGTGAAGACAACACTGAAAGGTAATGACTAATGAAACATGAATATTTCTGCAGCAGCAGTAGCATTAAATTATTTAAATACCATAAAAATTCAAGTACGCCATTTCTCTTGTCTTAGTTAGCTATGTAGAGGTAGGCTATAGGTTGATGAATCCTATTAAAGGGAACCTTAGGTAGCTAAGTTGAAAAAAAATGATGTTGTGTTCCATAAATGGTTGTAATAGTTGATCATTTCATAGTGTAATGTATTCTATTTCATGAAAAAAATCAAATCAAAGAACTAAAAAATTATTTTTTATAAAAAATCAATTGATTTAATCAGTTGATCAAATCAATTTGATTTAATCAATGCCAACCCTGATAAATTCTCATAAGAGTTAATCATTTGATAGTGTAAAAATATTTCATTTCTTTAAACAATGAAATATACACAAAAATCATATTTTTTTATAAAAAAATCAATTGATTTAATCAATGTTATCCCTGCTGCAGTGGTAATTAGCTACTTAGATAGTGGCTCATTAGATGATAGTTTAGATTTTATCAAAGCATTGAATTATTTAAATACCTACCATAAAAATTTAAGTTTAAGCATGTACTTCCTCTTGTTTTAGTCTGTGTAGAGGTATAGGCTGTTGAATTCTTTCAAAGGGAACCATTGATATGTTGAAAGATAGAACTGGTGTTGTATTGTGTAAATGTTAATAAGAGTTAATCGTTTGATAGTGCAAAAATATTCCATTTCATGAAAAAATCAAAGAGCTACACAAAAAAATCATGATTTTTATAGCAAAATCAATTGGTTTAATCAGTTGATAAAATAAATTTAATTTAAACAGTGGCAACCCTGCTGCAATGCTGCATTAGATAATATATTGGACTAAATCAGAGCAATAAAATATTTAAATATGAAAATTTAAGCATACGCTTCCTCTTGTTTTAATTATGTAGGTAGCTATATCGAGGTATATACAACTTGTTGAATTCTATTTAGGGGAACCATAGGTATCTTGAACGATAGAACTGGTGTTGTGTTGCATAAATGCTCATAAGAGTTGATCACTTGATACTAGAAAATATTCCATTTTATGAAAAAATAAATCAAATTAATGAAAAAATCCTAATGTTTTTATTAAGTAATCAATTGATTTAATCAATTGATTAAATCAATTTAATTCAATCAATGCCAACCCTGCCATCTAAGTTAACGCCCGTCACTTAACTCTGACGAACTCTTTTTCTAACTCACTAATGTCTGTCTACGCTAACGTAACCCGTGGGTGACCCGTGAGAATTCCACGATTAGTTAACGTTTTCACTTTGTTAAATGTAGCAATCTTAAGCTACGCTAATATTACTCATTTTAACTTAACCTAACGCAGCTCTTCTAACCTATCCCGTAAATAACCCTAGTCAGAGGACCCCGCCGTCAAAAATGACGGCAGTAATTTTGTGATTAAGCTTTTTATTGTTCCTGTTCCTAGAAGGTATAGGTTTCGCAGTAAAATAGGTCTCATCCCTGCAGGCCCGATCTTCCATTAATGAAAAGTAAGTTATACAGCCATGAGTTTTGCGAGAACAAAATATCCCCGTGCAAGATAAGGCGCGAATATCAGCTTGGAATTGGGCGAACGTTGAGCAGCACTAAAAAATATAGTTCAATCAGAAGAATTCACCGGAAATGGTCAGGACTTACCGTATACTGGATACCAACCAATAGTTGAACCTCAAGCATTGAAATTTGGCTGCAATGTAAATTCAATATAAAAAGCGTCAGCTCAGCGTGAAGTTTCAGCTGCGTCCAAAAGATTCAGCTAGAGAAAGCATTAGTGAACTGGATTACGCGAGAAAGGAATGAAAACTCCATTCAAGACTGAGTCTCTCGAACTGCTCAGAAGAAATTCATGTAAAAAATATGCGACATAGCTTATGCCCGACAGGAACAAAAACTCTATCAAAGATATTGCCTCAGACGAATATCATTTAACGATACATGGGAACATTTCTCCGTACCCATCCGATGACGCTGTTGTGGACGCAACTGAAACCTGTTCAAATTCCACAGAACAGAAGCAATGTTCTTCAGTGATATTTCAGACCCGTATGATCCTAATTGCCCCATCTAATACCTACTGAAAGAACCTGTGCAAATTCAAGAAAAAATAAGAACTGTTCTTCAATTATGATGCCCTCGGAACCGCATCATGCATACAAAGGTTGAAAAATATCTCAAACAGGTAGTAAATCTTCTACCTAAGACGTGCGAGAAGTAACAGCTAAAATTTGAACTTGACTCTTATTCTTCTGCAGCGTATTCTAACTACATTTCTGGCTGGCCTGTTAAGAACGTCAGGTGCCACAACATAGTACATATGTTGTGCAAGAAATGAAAAATGGTTAGGAAGATACGAGTGAAATGGTCTTCATGTCTTTGCTTTGAAAGTGACTGAAATTTTTTCAAGAAGCGCTAAAGAAGACAGGTATGGTTGGACTTCGTTCCAGCAAAAATCCTAGCTTCTTACAAGCTGGATTTCCCCTTATCCTATATTGAAAAGCGTAACATGCAGACACGCGGACGGATGGAGCCTCAAGCAGAATTATAATATAAATGCATTTCCCAGATCTTACAATGTCAATTAATATTAAGATTTTGAAAGTTCATTTCATATGAAGTATATTATTTACGAGGCAAATACATATTAAACTTTGTATAGAAAATCTTAACTCTGAACCTGGATCTTACACTACCTTGAGTACCTTGAGGGTCTTCGGAAGAAGTCCAGGTGACGTTGTTCACGTCATCCCACGTGTGTGGGGTCACTAGCTCTGTTGGGTGTCTCTTCTGTGGTGCCGCAGTTAGCGACCGAAGAGAGAGCCAGCAGCGAATTATCTCCACAGTGCAGGTAACCGCTTACCGCTGGTCTGTCTGGTATTCTTCTTGACTGAGAATCCAGCAAATTTTTAAACTCTACAATTTTGATATGAGTGGCGTTTCGAATATGCCGAGGCATTTTGTTAAACAATCTTGCCCCCCGTACGGCGAAGCTTTTAGAATATTTTGTGGTCACGGCTTTTCCACCATCTCTGCTAGGGATGCGTACATCACAAGTCCTTCCAGTTCTTTCTGAGTGTCTGGCGACAAGCCGCTCATTCACATTCACAGTGATACGCTCCAGCATTTTCTAAACATATATTATTGTAAATGGCTCGAATATTCGTTGTATTGATTACAAGTAGATACAGCTAAGTCGTTTGTGGTAATCGTACTCCTGCATACCTCGATTTCTGGCCGTGAACGATAGTTGGATAGCTTCAAGTTGTTCTAGCTTTTTTTACGAGCTCTGAACAATCTTCTTATAAATACATTGATAGGTTATCACATGCATATTAGTATGAATTTTTTTGGTAATTTTTATTATTATGTTTCAAATAATATTTTTATATTGATTTTTCATGCGCTAATAAGAAAATGCTTGCGATTTAATCATTATAGGTAATGTTTTTATTATAATTCTTAATATTGAAGCAAAGAGATATAGATTGATTTATAATATTATTTATTCGTTTTCCAACACTTACGCTGACTTGCATTGAAACCTTGAGACATTTCAAACCTTACCATGGCAAATAGGAAAACACCTACATATTTATGCCGTTAAATTAAAACAAACAACTACATATTATTCCAAAATTGTATACACGACTCATGCTACGGAAGACTTTAAATTGATAATAAATTAAATATAACCGATTCAAGGTTATGTCTTTTGGGCCTTATGCTTAAAAATCAATTAGAGTCTATTCTCCAATTTACTTTTGTAGGGGATGCATGTGCGCGCTTGATGCATTGCACCCTCAAAACCTATATAAGCCGTTGCGTAGCTAGAGCCGGCGTTAGATCATCTTCAGAAATACCTCCAGCCACACAGACATCTAACCGTTACAAGATATTGTGTGTAGCACACCATCAAGTACCTACATTTAGATCAGATCTCTGCATCGATTGATGCACTAAGATTGGTAATTGTCGCAAGTATACAGAACTTGGACTTACTGTGTGCTCTTCTTTATTCAATATCAACTACAAGAGAATCACTGGTGTTTATATCCTTCCATGCCCACTAACACGTTGAAACTGACGGTGGAACTTCGAACCCATCCTCGATTATATCGTATCTAATATAATACCAAGGTACTAGGACAACCTATAGGTGCCGTCATAGAGGCGATAGTACCAAATACTTTTGATTCTACGAGCTTTAGAAGCATCGGGCTCTGAACAAGTTTCTTATAAATACATTGTCCAAGAGACATTCCTTCAATTATACAGCAGTTCGGCACATCCCGACACCGAGCTGGCCCATACTCGGTACCTAAAGCGAAGAACAGTTTTCTATCCACGGAAGAATTAACTATTTCCATAGTGAGCATTACATTCACTTCGCGTGACGAGAAAGTTCGTAAAACCCATCCAATCTATCTTTTTCCCACAGCGATAACTCTAGCACTATGTTCTTCGAACGTAGCATTGTCTTACATTCTCACTCCGAGGTCTCTTAAAACTCTTTCTCTAAATTTGATGCCCATCGCTGATGGTACATTGCATGGATTCAAAGAGTGTTTGATTTTTTCCGTATCTTAGCAGTTCGAATTTTGTTTCATTAAAGGTCATATTATTTTTTACGACCATTGGTAGATACTTTCCAAATCTAGCTGCACAGACACCACGTCTTCCATAGATTGTAGAGCATCTAGTATTCGTGTACCGTCAGCAAATGACGAAGGGACAGCATAGTTACACCCGTACCCCATGTTACTGATCATGATGAGAAAGAGAACAGGCCCAAGCACGGTGCCTTGTGGTACTCCACTGAGTACCGGCTGTCTGGATGACACTTTGTTGTTGACAATTACTATTGGGGTTCTATTTGACAGGAATGCTTCAAGCCACCGAGACATTTTCCACGGATACCCATGCGGAAAAGTTTCACCTTATCAAAATCTCAGTAGATTACGTCCACATTCTTTTTTTCCTTGGCTCACTGACCATTATCTAGTAAATAAATTTAAGTAGGCTTTAATTAACCCTAATAACCTGGGCCTTACATCTCGCACCTTTTATCAGGTAGGAATAGTATTGTTTACTGGTGTGACAATCGCCCACAGGCCGAGGTTATAAGAGATGCTGTTTTTATTCGATGTTGGTGGTTTGAGATCTTTGTATTTTTTAAATCTTCTATTGGGATGATCCATCGCCAATTATGACGCCCTACGATGGCCATCGCCAATGGTTATTTCATCGTAGGCCGTCGCTGATGAAAACTGGCGATTTTTTGTTCCGATATCGATAGAGCGATGGCACTGCATATCCATCATAAGCGCAATGGCCATCGTACCATCGATTTTGCCATCGTATCATAATCGCCGATGCCGACCTCTGCTAACATTTACATGAGGGTGGATCGTTTCTTCAACTTTTTCGATTTGGTACACGTCATAGCGCGGAAAATATGTGAGTGTATATAAAAATAAGCTATGCAGAAGCCCACGCCTGTATTCCAATGCTTTGGACTGCCGGAAAAGGCTTGAAAATTCGAAAAATGGGTAAAAACCTTGATTTTTCGCAATTTTGTTAAATGTCCGATTTTGATATATATCACTTGTCATAGCAAAAACGTATGAATATAAGTATATTAGGATTCAGAAAAAAATCAGAGCCCTAAAATATCATCTTCAACTGGAGGGATGAAAACGAAAATAGATAGAATATAAGTAAAACTCAATTTTCAGTAAGTTACCCTCACATTATGTATGCAATGAAAATATTGGTTGCATCATCATAGGAAAAAAAATGTTATGTTACCTCAATTATGTTCATGTAAAATCTGAAAAAATCACCATATAACATTCACTGCTGGAAAGTTTTGAAGTTGAACGATCTCATATCTTAGCCTCTCCTGCTACGTAGCTGTATATAGAGAAATCTCAGAAATGTCCATAGAATTGGCACCGCTATAGGAATTTGACCACGATCAAACTGCCTTGATAAAATGGACAGAATATATCATATACACACACACACGGACGAACCGATCATCACCAAAGTTTGATCATTTGCGTCTTTCAAAATTTCTAATAATTTTTACAAATTTCTTTGAGACCCGTTCGTAACTTTTTGAGTTATGTTACGAACATTTTAATAAACGTAGGGACAAACAAACGAACGAACAGATCAACATAAAAATTCGGTCTTTTGCTTCTAGATTCAACATCAACAGCTTCTCCAAGTTTTATAAAGATAGGTCCCCAACTTTCTAAGTTATGCTACTACGAAAAAAAAGACAGTCAAACAGTAGAATGGATCTTCACCGAAAGTTAACCATCTGTTCCTCCTAACGTACTTAAAGTACAGGTAAAGTCAACTTAGACCACACCCTCACCTGGGAAACCCACATGCACTGGTTTGTGCTGCGGGTATAGGCCCACTGTCCCCAGACGAGCAAGTGTAGTCGCAGTCGCCCTCGGGTTACGAACTATGGCGCCAATTTGACGGAAGGAACAAATAACCCGAGACCCCCACCCCCCTCATCTCTGAGGAAAGCAGTTCCGCCACGGTGCCGAGCATGCACACACAACTGCCGAGTCAGCACACCAAGATCTGCAAAGAGCTCGTGTGCCTCATGGGGAATCGAACGAGCGATACAAGGTGTTAGAGCTGAGAACGGAAGCATGCAGGGACTTAACAGTCCCTGCAAATTTTACGAGAATATTTTCATAATTTTTTCTGTTCTTTTAGCGACAGACAGACAAACAGCAATCTTGACAAAACATAACCTCCTTCCCAGGTAGCAAAAATTGATATGTTAATATTATAATAATGTTATGGTATAACATTTGGTAATATTATCCCAATGCTGAAATAATACTATTTTTTTCGGAAATAATAAAATATTATTGTTGCCTAAAGTTAGATGTTACGCTGAAATAATAAACTAATATTGAAACAATGTTGCTAATATTATTTTAGTATTAATAGAATATTATCTTCTAATAATTGACAAATTATGATTATTCTGTAATATTGAAATAATGTTCTATGACATATAAATAATATTATTTTATTGTTATGATGTCCTTGTTATTTGATTACTATTTACCAACATTAGAATATTACATGCCAGGCTATGGCAGACCCTGGAACGACAGAGGGTGCAGCCGTCGCCGTGTGGTTCCGCTAAGGCGGAGGGATCCTGGTACAAGTTACCCACTCAGCCTCTCAGGCGTAACCTGCCCTTCGAGAAAAACGTGGTAAGAGAGGCTTAGGCATGAACAAAGTTATTTGCTAGTTTTATCTCCGATCGTGTTTGCAAAAGCAGATTGGACTCCGCCTTAGACATCAAACAGCGGATGATCAGATTGAAGATATGTACTCAATTCTATATATTACAGTAGGTTTGCACATATACAGATGTAAACTACATGTGATACTAGTTAAAATTACACATTCGAACATTAATCTCTCGTATACAGTTGGCAACATTAGAAAATAAACATAAGTGTAAAATACGAATTCAAGCGGTGACTCAACCAAGTTACAGGCGTGCGCGGTATGGTTTACTTGTTTGTCTAAAACATTATTTCTATATTATATTTAATATTTTTTAATGTTGACGAAGAATATTTTACTTGTTTGACTAAATCATCTGTTTAATATTTGGAATAACAGTATTAAAATTTTGTTGAACATTAAATCAATGTTAGGAGATAATATTGATGAGTAACATTATCATAGTATAAGATATAAACACAACAAAGATATATTACGTTGTAATCTCAAAATAAAATTATAATAACATACCAAAAATAACATATAACACGAAAAAAAACATTCAAAAATTATAATAATATTAACATAGTAAGTGATTGCTACCTGGGTTGGCGGAGGTAAACATCTGTTAGTGTAAAAATTGCACTTTCTATTTATATAAAACTGTATTCACCTATCCTCTTCTCATTCCAATTAATGTAGCATTATCTATAGCCACCATGTTTATTATTTGAGACGTAGAAAAATCCCTAAAGTGCGGAGAGAATAAATGTTCTCAATGGACGATATAAAAGCTAAAAAAGTTTCTGTAATCAAAGATTGAAACGAACTTAGAATTAAATGAAGCCCAATACGTTTTTCGATCAATACTTGGTGCACTTGGTGACGCCGAGGCTGTGCAATTTGCGGCCCTCAGGAACGAGCTGAGTCTGCAAGTGTCCTCTACTTGCATTAGCTTTGGTATAAAGCACTTTCTATTTCTGGAGCTCATCCTTGGAATACTCTTTCAAATTCAGTACATGTTGGGACTGATTTCAAACAGTGTGACAAGATGACTTTTCCATTTGAGTAGTCACAGTAACTGTGCCTAAAGCTGGACTGACAAATCTGACAGTACAAAAAAAAAAAAAAAGACTAGGTCACTCTCGGCAAAAATTTCAATTGGTATTTATCTTTTGAATTGCACATTCCCCTGTCTTCCTCACGCTGATAGTGTTACAAACGTATCGAATACAAAAGAAATAGTATATACTTTAGATAAAAAGTAACGCAAACTGTATACCCAGTTTAGAAATTCACGTCTCTAGGGTGAAGACTCCATTAACTAGGTGTATCATTTTACAGAAAACCGTGCTATACTAAAGTATGTCTGCAAGCACCTGTGGTTATTGTCCACAGTGAGAAATTTACTTGCCAGCTGCTAATTTTCACCCAATGGTAGCATTAACATAGTAGCACCTCAGGTTGCTATGCCCTTAATATGTTGTGCACATTATGCAGTGCATATATAATAAATGATTTTCACTTTTCATTCTTTCTTTCCTACTTTCTTTCTTCTCCCTTTTCATATTTAAGTAGAGCAGCGTTTTGGTGCATTACACTACTTAGTTAATTATAACTGAAACGTGTAGTTCAGGTTGCAATTATAAACCAAAGCCCTGTGGTTTATATATTACTAAGTTAGGGAACATAACTCGAAGTTATTCCTAGTGATCTAACTGTCCTGCATGTGTGTGTGTTCAGCTTATTTTTCAAGTGTCCTTTGTCCACTTTTTGCATGGATTTCGCCACACAACGCTGCCTCTATCAGAGTATCGTTCCCACTACTAAGGATGCCATTGTTTATATGTTGAAATTGTCATGAGCAATAATGGATTTTCCTTGCTAATGATCACTACATTCCAGGGAATATGACTCACTTTCTCCCTAGTTGTTTGTGGCTTTAAGCAAGGATGAAAGAAAACGTCAACTTCTGTCCGCACTTTCTTATGCATTGGGTTTAGCTGTTGTCGATTTTTATGGAACTTGCAAGAAATGTCGATATTGTTTACTAGCTGGTACAATACTGTTATTTCTTACTTGTTGCTAGAACTTCATTAATGGTGATATACATGTATCCATGTGGAGGTCGCCCAAAACTGTAGGTACATATGCTGTAGGGTTGGGTTATCGAACAATGGAAAGCTTGTGCATGACTCTTGCTGCCGTGTATCTAATCGTGTTAGTCGAAAGGCTGTACTCACGAAGAATTCGGCTCTTGAACTTCCGGTAATTTTCTAGACGCTATCTGAATGTGAAAATTTTAAAACATTATCTTCAACGCATTCAATTTGTGGTGTATACGAGTACTTTGCATTCATCGCAAATCTATTTGACCTGTTGAACACCTACAATAAGAATGAACTTGGCAATATACCTACTTGAAATTTATACATGATGATCACCTACAATAAAAGTGAGATTGACAATATACCTACTTGAGATAATACAAGATTTGGTATACAACTTGAGAAAATGTATTGAAAATTAACCCCTAGGAACGCATGCATCTCTGATCTGTTTTTTTCTCTATCAATTCGTAAACTACACTAAGCTCGGTCAATGGTTTGAAATGAGTTAACGAAAATCTCATCACTCTCTGGAGTCTAGACAGTGCATGGATTCTGTAAGCAATAGCGGCTTTCAGCCTTTAAAGTACGTGAGCTGCACAACACCGTTGCAAAATATTTCTATTTCTGTCATGAACCAGACGATAGCTACTGACATTATTACCTCCGCCAAAAAGGTTATATTTTTGTCGAGTTTATCTGCCTATGTATTTGTCTTTCTGTCATCAAAATAGCTAAGATAAGTTATGGACGGTTTGCTGTTCGTCTGCCTATCTGTGTCTAAGATAACTCAAAAAGTTATGGATGGATCTTTCCAAAATTTACAGGGATTGTTAGGAGGTACAAATGAATAACTTTTGGTGAAGATCCGTTAACCCGTTTGTTTGTCTACATCTTTATTTTATTTATCAGTAGCAAAACTTGATATGTTATAGACCGATCTTAATGAAATTATCAGGAAATGTTAGGATTATTCTTAGGAGTAAATGTGTGTTGAGCTGTTTATCTGTTCATTTGTCAAAATGTTTGTCAGAAACATAACTTAAAAAGTTATGAAGTGACCTTTATAAAATTTGTAGAAATTGTTAAACACGTTAGAAAACACAAATGACCAAATTTTGGTGATGATCGGTTAGCCCGTTCGCGCTTGACTAATATTTGTCAAAATGTTTGTCAGAAGTATTACTCACAAAAGTTAGCAATGGATCTTCATTAAATTTGCAGGAATTGTTGGAAACGTTAAAAATTACCGTTTGTATGTTTATTCGTTTGTCTCTATGTTTGTTAAAATGTTTGTCAGTAACATAACTAAAAAAGTTATTAACGGATCTTCATGAAATTTGTATGGATTATTAGAAATGGTTAAAGGTAGAAGTGACTGAATTTTCGTGATGATCGAGGAGACCGTTTGTATATTTGATTATTGTTTATGAAAATGTATGTCGGAACATAACTCAAAAAGTTATTGACATATGTTCCTGGCATTTGTAGGAATTGTTGTAAAGATTAAAAGTTACAGATAACCGAGTTTTGATGATGATCGGTTTGCCGTTTGTGTATCTGACTAAAGTTTGTCATAATGTTTCTCAGAATATAACTGAAAATTACAAACACTATCCTAAGGCAAATTACAAACAATGAAAAGAATGTCGACAGCAAACTAAAATTAAAAGTTAACGGCTTGGGAATTGTTCCTATCATCAGAAATATTAAATAAAAACTACAAAGGATGCCGTAAAGAATTTATTTTAGATGACCTAAGTTTTGACATGTGTTAACAGGGTGGGAACTAATGGGCGAATGACCATGGCGCGCTATGGGGTTCTTATATAAGCGTCGGACGGGCAGGGAAGCGGAGGAAAACGGGAAAACCTTGTATCGCTCGCTGGTTCGATGCTCCGCCAGACACTCGAGCTCTTTGGAGATCTTGGTGTGCTGACTCGGCAGTTGTGTGTGCATGCACAGCGCTGTGGCGGAACTGCCCTCCTCAGAGTTGAGGGGGGTGAGGGTCTCGGGTCATTTGTTCCTTCCGTCAAATTGGCGCCATAGTTCATGGTGACAAGAGGGTGACTGCGACTACACTCACTCATCTGGGGCCAGTGGGCCTATACCCGCAGCACAAACCAGTGCATGTGGGTTTCCCAGGTAAGGGTGTAGTCTAAGTTGACTTTACCTTTATAACTGAAAAAGTTACGGCCGGAGCTTCCAGAAACACACAGAAACTGTTGCTACTGTCAAGACGCACGAGTGACCAAATTATAGTGACGATAAAAAGAAATCCGTGTTTCAGGACGTAGTTGCAGTTTTTGTTACACATGCCGAGCTTGGCAGAGGTATGCGCCCTCAGAGTGCTGTAGAAATTACTCTATATATTTGCTTGTCTACATAGAATGCAGTGAAGGAGTACAAAAAAATACCACGTTCTATAAGACAAGCACAGATAGAGCACATCAATATTAGTGATATCATAGTTCTACAGTATTCAATTTACGTTTACCGTGCGCTGACGCTGCTGGGTCCTCAAAAACCGTCATTTGACGCGCATTCTTTTCCTTCGTGTGATTGTCGGGTTTTCCCGCTCCCAGTCATTGTGTGGTACTAACTGTGCAGCACCCAGTTTGCAAGAGCCACGAGCTGCTAGTGTTCGATAACATCAGTAGCACCGGTTCCCAACCGTATATTATTCAGTGATGTTGTTGACAGTTTACTGCAATGGTTATTCTTATCTTATCGGAGCAATGCGGCGGAATCTTACCGCAAGGCCAAAGTGCCTCGAAACTGTACGGTGAACCAGAAATAACTGGATACGGCCATACGTGCAGCGCGAAAGTACTGGTGGAGGGTATAATAAATGTTCTCAGTGCTGCTGAACGATAATTTTATCATTGTTTCTGCACAAGTTACGGCATGGAGTTTGGTACTGCGTGAGATAAATTACGGTATCATACATTGTAGATATGATGGGGAAGTCCGATATTATCTGACTCAGTTGGTGACAACGTGAAGCAAGTTTGTTCCCAAACTTATGACTATATTAGGTAATCTTTCCTCGTATATAAAAATCCAAGTAAACGAACTTATGACTATCATGTAATTTTGTGCACTGTATAATTCTTTTTGGGTCTGCGTAAGGTCAATGGGACAGCCTTAATTAAAAACAGATGCGCAAGCGTAAACTACTTCCCATTGGTAGAGTAATAGCAAAAATATTTCTGCAACGGGAATCCTTATGATTCTCACCTAACATTAACTAGCATAACTCAATCTATTCTAACCTTGACATCACTTCACCTATAATGTGACCTAAGCCAAGTTGACTCTGTAAGCAGAATGACTGAAACTTATGTATGGGAATTACCTAATTGCCGAACTAACTCTATTTTCGAACAAACAGTTAGGCTATAGTTGATAGGTGAAAATAATAATCCCGTCAAATAATAACTGTTTGTTCGGATTCTCCCAGTTGAAAGTCTACGGACAACCCGAACTTAGTTTCACGCCAGTATCGGGAGAAAAACTCTGAAATAATTATGTAATGTAATTTAAACACTTATACATGTGTATTTGTCTATTTTGCGATACATGGGTATGTCTGATATAATCTTGTTCAAACGTGCTGGGGCCGGGAACTCAAAGTTTCCATAACGCATCTCGCAAGTCATATCGTAACTTCCTGTGGTGCCCTAATTACGACAACGAACCGACTCCCGTAAATGCGAACCTCAAAACAGAAGATCGTGATCGTATCCATATCGTAACGTCTCACTTCATTCTCGTAACTTTGAACTAGAGGACGGAGCGGCTGCTCAAAGCAGCCAATCACAAAACATGTTAAAAGTGTAATAGGCTACTCCTTCATCAGCTGACTTATATTTACCTTTCAAAAGAGTTTTCGGTCGTGGATGAATAACGTTACGTAGCTCAGCCATGGTTTCAAGCCAGTTGGTTAGGTTTTATTCGGAAAATATTAAATTTATTTGAATATCTAGCAAAATTATGCTCCAATGTTTTCTTAACAACGGTTACTCTCTTGATGAACAGTTAGGCAATGATACAATCACACGTTGCACAGGCAGGCTGAATCACAGTCCACGTGACAACCCCAAATGTTTCTGATTGCTGCAAGTAAACTCAAATTTTGAGTTGTAAATTCCTCCAAACATAATGATATGTCCTAAGTTAGCTAACAGCACTTGCAGAGTAAACTGAACTGACGGTAAACATTTTCACACAATTTCTTGACGCTCTCATAGCAGTGTTTGTGAAAGTTCAACATAGGCTTATGTTCGGACGGAAATATTACGATATTCGTTCTTTGATCGCGAAAAATTGAATTTTTATTCGCTTGAGAGGTATTTTTTATGGTCATAGGATAATTTTGCCCTCAAGCTTAAGTTCCTAGCAAAACAGTGTGATTATAGACTGTGATCGTACGTAGAGCAGAGTGGAGATTTATTTTTTGATACAAAGAGCTTGTTTCGCTGGCCGTGAGAGGGCGCTGAATACCATCTCATGTCCACGTCGCTGCTCTGCTGCTGGTTGTTCGCCAATGGGACCCTGATTTTGTTTGTGGTGGTTTCGTATTTTTGGTTGGTCACGGAAACACGCCTCAGCTATCATAGAAACTGTAATTTTTTATCATTAGCCTTCTCGGAACATTGCTCCCACGAATTTTTGTCACCTACTTACGAGCGCAACAGGGAAGATAAGGCAGCTCCGGAACACCCGTAAAATACGACCCTACTTGCGGGAACCTTAAAATACGACCAGCGTTTTGAGTTTGGCAGATTAGCGAGTTGCGGGTCGTAACTTGGAGATACGATAATAACAATGAGTTATGGTATCGTAAATACTTTTCAGTTTCTGGCCCCAGATATAGAGAAGGCCTTCATTACAGATCACTTTGCTTGCCATCGCTACCCTAAAGCCCGCTGCAGACGATAGTCTTTTGTCCTGCGTTTTCATTTTACCGCATTCGAATGCGTTGCTGGGTCTGTGTAAACCACAAAAAGAGCATTGCTTTCTAAGACGATATTTGCTAAATATTTGAAAAGACACAAGACACTGTAATATTGACATAGGTTAAGTCAGAGAATACGACGGTGAACATTTTATCACACTTTCGGTAGGCACGCAGTCGTGTTTGCAAGGACAGTGCGAAGTATTCGAATGCGGTGAAGAAAAAACAGTGAGCAATAGACTATCGTCTACAACGGGCTCAAGTCCGTTACAAATCTGCTAACCCCTTGTAGTAAGAAGGTTAGAAAGATATGGGGCATGTTCGATTGGGCGCTAAAATCAAGCCTTCGAAGCTTGACTTGTCCAAAACGTCAGACAGAAGGTTTGGATTTGTCACTTTGAAACGCATTGCAAGTGTTGGAAGCCACGCAATTACGTTGAGCCTGCTCTAAGCTCCTTTTTACGGGGCAAGATTGAGGTTTTAAAAGTTTCTGGGATATCCGATTGGGGGTCAATGCCTGAAACTGAATTCAATGGGACGAAGCCAGCGCACCTGCTAAAGTTTCAAACAAGTCAAGCCTGGAAGGTTTCGTTGTAGCGCCCAATCGAACATGTCCTTGTAGCTCAACGTTTTATAGTGTTAGTTCTATAATGGGCTTCGTTGATGCTGGCTGTCGTTAGTGTTTCTATAGTTTTGGAAGTATGTCGGCACCAGTGCAATTTTGGATATCTCTTTAAATTTACTGCCCGTTCAAGTTCTGTGACGATCTATACTTTAATTGATAGAGGTGGATCCCTCTATCAATCAAACACGTCGAGTAGAAAAGCGTTGATGCTCACTCAACTTTCATTACCTTCAAGGTTTTTCGGATGTGCCGCGTGTAACTGCTATCCGCCTGCACGGACGTACTGCTGGGTACGCGGCGAGTAGCCATGGTAACAGCTGTGGCGCGTTGCCATGGCGTTGTCGCGTCGCGCCGCACACGGCGGCGCCCGAACGAAATTAGGCACTGGCGCATTGTTAGATGCGAGACTGGTTCATGGTATCGAGGAGTGGTAGTGTAGAGTGGATCAGGGATTCCGGAATCATGAGTGTAAATTAGATACGCTGTGGACATAAGTTTGTCTTAACTTACGAAGTGTGTGTATTTGAAAGAACCCCTTTGGATTTTATTAGAGAACAGTAGGTAAGCATTGGGGTCATCTGGTTAATTAACTATTATATCTTGTGAATGTGAATTGTTGCGAGTAATATTAAATTGCATGATATCGGAACCGTGTGAGAACTTTGTTATTTTACTAGTTTCCGTAAAATGGAATGCCTACTTTTAATTAATTTTAAAACACTCAATAAAGCACCCTAAGCAAAAATAGATCTTTACTCAATCTTTTCTTGAATGGATGTTTGGCCACCACAATAATTTTATTCAATTTTTACTGTAACACCAACTCGAACCTAGACATTTCAGACCAGTCAGAGTTATTCCAATAGATTTAAGATATTGATAAACTGAGCATCAATTTATAGGTTACAACTGTCGGAAATGCATAGTTTTTTGAGATATGGTTACATTAAACACATCGTTATATCATTACTCCTGCACAGTTAAGTCAGTTAATGCTGCATTTCAATATAACCTAACTATAGTGGAACCTAACTCAATTTATTCTTACTTAACCTGGTCTAACTTAATCTGTTCTAACATAATCTAGCTTAATCTGAGCTAATCTAATTTGGTTTACTCTAAGTTTACCTAATCTGGTTGAATCGAAACATTTCTAACCTACTTAGCCTAACAAAATTCATGCAATTCTATTATGCAAAATAATGGCTAGCAATCACTATTCACCACCTATGTATTGAAAATACGAGCAGTGTATCTACACATGATTAAAGGGCGAATTGAAATCGGGAATTGTGGGGCCAGGAGTCGGATTCAGAAACTGCATAGAACTAGCAGTAGGAGTCGGTGAAAGTGGGCCTATTTTGTCAAGAAAGCCTCGGACTTTTTGGGGTTCAAGCAGTCGTAGTCGGAAGCAGGATTTGGAGTCGGATTCTGCATGTCGATCTGATTCCACGTTTCTGGTATGCTATATAATAGGCCTTCATGATTTTTTTTAGCAACCAACTTTTCTGATAACGTTCAGTTTTATGATGCATTCGTTAAAAAATAGAAGAAAACACAAGATGACAATCAACTCAGAGAACTGGAAAAACTTTTATTTATAACTCAATTACACATTGTTACAAAACAAACGGTAAAAATACTGCGGAAGTCCATGCAGAGACATAGTCTAATGTGCTACGTTTCGTTTTTCTATTCATGGAAAGATAGACTCAGACATTATAAAATGTATTTATTTGGCCCACAGTGTTCTTGGTCATTCTCGAGTTTTGTGTCATCAGTTGAGTACGGGCAAATTTAATATTGTGGTCACGCTATTGGCTTAGCAGAAGTGCAGCCGATACCGTGACACCGTGCGTGTGTAGGTAGTTATGGTACATAGGTAGCTATGTAAATATGTACGGTAATAATAGACACAAACTGTGTAAGATTAAGTGTGACACTTCATTAAGCGGCTCGTGTCGCAAGAGCTACGTATATAGAGATAAAATTAATTATAGAAAAAAAAACATGATCAGTCATCCTATACAACGTTCAAATTTTTGGGAGAGTAAGGTTGGCCTCCAATGCACAAGCTTGGTGTGTCTCATGCGCTATGGATTTCATTTTTGTCTCTAGTTAGCTGGCCCACAAGTCTCAAAATGCAATTTCTCCAGGACAGTATTTGTCCACGAGGCTCTGGTAGTACGGCCTCAGCGTCTCCACATCCGGAGTTTCGTCCTTCTTTGTGTACAGGTCGAACTTGCTGCGGGCAAAAATGCAGAAGTAAGAGCTCCAATTTTATTAGCACGCCTTGTGTCTAGATTAATTCTTTTACTATGAAGAAAAATTGAAAAGACTTTTTTTCACAATTATCTTCATTTAGTAAGCGTTGTAAGACGCAATTTATTGTTACCCGGTACTACAGGAGAGAAATTTAATTTATAAGGACTCTTTTGTTTATAGTCTTCTAGTGTCAGTTAAATGTAGCATTCTTTCACGTAACATGTATGTTCCGGTCCATCAATTACTTAATTTTGAAATAAAAATGTACAGCTCTTAGGAAAGGCAATCATACCTCTATACTGTGCACAATTGAGCTACGGCTCTGCAAATGCAGATGAATTATCTATAGTTATTGAAAAATTGAGCTCATTTGCGACGGACGAAAGAATAACATGCATCTAGTAAGTAAGTTACTCTAAGATAATGAATCTGGCTAAAAAAAAACTTTTGGGAGGGGCGATAACATTTCGCCATCCCCGTACTGCTTTCTCAATGTTTATATTTTTCTTATCTTCGATTATAATTGTATTTGCCGATAAGAAAAGCTGACATTCTTCTTACTTGGACAAAAGCAAAAAGCCGGGCGACATCTTCCGGAGAAAGCATCGGATGAAATCGGCTTTCTGCGCAAAGTTTTTCATTGGGTGACCCATGAAACTCTCAGCCCGGTACTGGTCATGATACTGGAGCGTAGCAAACTTGTTCCCAACGGGAAAATATCAGGTAAACAGCCGATATGGTGACATCTTACTCCCACTTATAGGCATTTGTTGTTTCCCTAAAATTTTCGCACACTGGGATATTTATTTATCTTGTAACTAGAGGAAAGATACTCGCTGGAGCTTACGCTATAATATTTATATGGTAGTACGTTTTCTCTGTCTCAGAACCATGCTGTTGGACGTCTTTTGATGGCATACTATTAACGTTACATAGGGCACAGACCGCACAGTATCATATACTTGTATGCTGTAGTGACTTAAACCTTAAAAATTGCTTTTTTTTTTTTGTAGAGGTAGACCTCGATTTAAGGCCCTGTTCGTTCTATGCAATTTCACAATTAAGGCTCAAGTATTGGAAGCATAAGTACATACCTACCGAGTACCTGGAAGCAAAAAGTTGAACCTAAGTAATAATACTGAATAAAACAGTGGGCCTGCATCGAACACTAACTTTGCGGCGGTGATATGTCATTATCACTGTTTCTATTAGGCTTTGTTTCGCTACCAAGAAAAAAATTTAGAACAATATGATTGAAGTATGAAGGGTGTCGCTAGCTGCTGTAGCTCCTATACTCCGCTAAAAGGGTGAATTGTTTCTGTAGCTTGTACCCATTACAACTTTTAATTAGAGTTGCACTTCGAGAGCGCAGACCTCCGCCAAATAACGCAATGCTAGACAGATAGAATCGCAGATAAACAAAGAAAGAGACAAACGGACTGACAGATCATCACCAAAATTTAATCATCTAGTCCCCGTGACATACCTTAGTCCCTGTAAATTTCATGAAGATCCGTCCATCACTTCTGAGTTGTGGTATTACAAGGCAGACAGATCAATAATTCCCGGCAAAAATATATCCTCGTTTGCGGAGGTAATTACAGTTACAGTTACTTGAGCACTAAGTATACATTAACGGGCTCGGACTGAAAGGTGTGAGCGTAAGCCCATCAACACAGTCTCTCATGCAGGTGCTTCGTAATTCATAATTCTTTCGTCACTTTAATAACTATTCCTTTTGTCAACCGCCTTCGAGACTAGTTACTGTAGCCCTAGATTTATATTGATTGTTGTTGTATAATGTTAAACTGATACTCAATACAAGAGCTGCCAGGCCCTAACAGAAAAAAATTTCATTCCTACGGATGCTGGTTGTCTGCTGTGTATAAATTTGACACTAACCTGAATTCTTGCAGCCAAGGTAGCATGTCTCGGTCCTTCTGGTTGCACAGGTAGCCGTAGTCGCCGGCTCCGTGCCAGGGGTAGAAAGAGTGGTACCTGGCAGAAACACCTGAGTATTAATTGTTCACACTATTCTCGCAAGATATACGCGCTCTTAACCGTATAATGTGCAGTTAATGAATAAATTTCTATCTAGCCTGAAAATTCATTTCTTTGCGACTCGTTATCCTGCTGGTAAGAAACCCAATTATTCTACCCAAACTAAGGTATTTATACCTTCGCGCGCCTGATATTACGTATATTATAAAAGAATTATGCGAGTTTAATAGTTCCAAAGCCCGTTACCCTCGCTCACCTGATGATATAAAGTCCAGTCTCAGGAATGGTGCATTTGTTGTGCTTGAGAACTCTGTAGAGATATTCGTCGTGTCCCCAGGACATCGTGACGGCATCCAGGCCGCAGCCCTCCGTGTACATGCCCAATTTGGTACTGAAAGTATAAATTCTTTCTCATTTAGTGATTGCTATGTTATGACATAAACGTTAATTGGACAAACATATTTCTCAATAAAATATTTTTAGTGAACGCAACCTTTCTGTTTATTTTAAGAAATGCAATCTTTTTTATTAGAACTTAGTGGTTACTACAAAGAGAGCTAGCTATGACTTGTCATACCAAAGCCGTAAAATCAAATGTTACGTGTTATGCAGGGTGTTTCAAAATAAGAGGTAAAAATTTGATCATCTGTAGAAAAACGGAAAATGAAGCGATTTTCAGGAGTGACAAAAATTTCAAAACTTCTTTGTTTTCGAGAAATGACGACCTGAAATACTTATGGGGGAAGTACCCTCCATTTTTTTTGTTGATTTATGTGCCGATTTGAATGAAACTTGGTACAGATATGTAAAAACAGTAAAATTGAAAATAAATGTGGGTTAGACTTGTGTGCTTTTTTCCATTTTTTCCATAGAAAACGAGATATTCAATGAAAACGGGAAAGAGAGGGGGCTGGGGAAAACCTATCTATAGTCTTACAGTTTTTGAGCTACAGATATGATTTTGATTTCATAATAAGTGGAATTTGATTCTCTACAAATACGAGCTTAGATTTTATGATCGTCGAAAAAAATTTTTAAAAAATTCAAACTAACTAAAAAATGTTTTTTTTTCTTCAAATTTTTCCTCAAAAGTGCGTTGTTACTCGTCTTCTAATTCGACGATTATTTCTAGAGAATCAAACTGACTCATTTTGAGACCAAAATCATCGCTGTAACTCAAAAACTGTAGGACGAGATAGGATTTCCGCAGGCCCCCTTTTCCCGTTTTCTTTGAATATCTCATTTTCTATGGAAAATGGAAAAATCACACGAGTCTAACCCACTTTTATTTTCAATTCTACATATCTGTACCAAGTTTCATTCAAATTGGCTCATAAATAAAAAAATTATGGGTACTTCCCCTTAAGTATTCCAGGTTGTCATTTCCCGAAAACGGAGTTTTGAAATTTTTGTCAGTCGTGAAAATTTCTTTATTTTCCGTTCTTCTACACGTAGACAAATTCTTTACCTCTAATTTTGAAACACTCTGTATATAGCATAGATCTCAGCATTATTGCAATGAAGCTATAGTGTACACTCTAATGCACATTTTCGCAGCAAATTTTAGCGTATATTTTTACGAGCTTCTTATGTTAACTAAATCTTTTACTACTAAGCTACGTGCATACTTACGATAAATTCAGAAACTACAAAGCCTTTCGGACTAGCTACTTCTGGGAGACACCGTCATTGACTTTAAAGAGGCCAGACAATTCTTTCGGTATGTAAGAATGTAATGGTGCCTGAGAAATCGGTGATTTTGACATTGTAAAGAAAAAAATATTGTACTAAAATCCTTTCATTGGTGTCTTTTAGTGTATGTACAGAATCGACATCGGTGTTTATGATGGCGAAGCTGCCGAACGTCAAGGTTAATGCGACGTTCCCTTGCACACGGACCGTTTGAATGCAGGGGAAAATTGATTAGAATTGAAATCTTGTATGGCACAATCATTGACAAATGCATAAGATAACAGCGAAAATTATTATTATTATTATATGTATTGCACTTTTATGCGCGTGTTTTGTTCTGGCAATTCCAGTTTTTTTCCAGTCAAATTCACAATGCTTTTGGGAGCGATTGTGTTGTCACGAGCAAGCAGTCAATTGCTTCAGGGGCTTATTGGGGAAAACTGTATTGCAAATTGCTGTGCGCTGCTTGAACTCAACGAACAATGTTGGCCTAGATCTGCCATGCAGAATTCTCTCTTCAAGCAACTTCTTCCTAGAGTGTAGTGGAGCATTAGTAGGCGGATTGCGACCTCCTTCAACGTTCGGCTGTTGTGTAAATTGGCCTAAACAGTATCTTACTCTGGCTGTGCAATTTTACTACAGATCTTCTTTTTCCTAGTGCAAATTACTGTTATATAGAAGAAAGAACCCTTGGAGCGAAATAGCTCAGCGCGAGTAAAGGCAGGGTTATTATAAAATTGTAATACCATTATCAGGTATGCCCAGGCAATGAATGAGTAGCTGAGTGCATGCTTAACTATATACAAAGACAATTCGAATAGTTCGTGTAGAAAGTGCTTCATAGAGCATTATTTTGGAACTTATACCATTGACTTCCAGCTACTATGATAGCTGTCCTGTAATCACGACTTATTTCTATTACGAACTATACCATTGATTTCCACCTACTATTATAGCTGTCCTGTAATCACGACGTATTTCTATTACGAGTTTTACAACAATTCTTCATTTCTGTCGCTGCTCGACGGTTTTATACCCTGAAGCTTTAATGTATGAAGTGATTTCGCCTTTTTATTACCCGCGAACGAACTGAGAGAGGTGATTATGGTTTCGTTGAAGATTCAAGTATATATATTTATCACCCGCGAACGAAGTGGGGGAAGTGATACTGTTTTCGTTGAAGATTTACGTATATACAAATATTTGTATAGATAGCTATAAATATATTTGCCTGTCCACCCAATAAGTGGTCGAAAGAGTCGAGCAATATTCATAATTTTTGCAGGAAGTCTGATGGGTTGCCCTGGATGTGACCCATGCCAAAAATTGGATTAACTGGCCTTAAAAAAATGACGGCAATGAAATTTGCTCTCCACCCAAAAACAGGTAGAACGAGTTGAGCAATGAGAAGAGAATGGCAAGGGTAAAAACTCTCAAAGAAAGCATGACTGATATTTAAAAGAATCTGAAGTTCGCGACTATAAAATTGAACGTTTCAACCTTCAAGGCCATTATCAACATCTGGAAATAGTAAAATGAAA
>LQNS02277097.1:35927776-35937913 GCA_001587735.2 Parhyale hawaiensis | reverse complement strand
GACCAGCGGGGTGGCTAACAGCGAGTTATCCCCACAGTTCACGTAGCCGCTTACAGCAGGTTTATCTGGCACTTTCAGTAAGCATGCGTCCAGTAAGTGTTTAAATTTCGCAGTCTCTGTACCGGTAACATTTCGAATGTGACGAGGCATTTTGTTGAATAATCTCGCCCCCCGGACCACGAAACTATTAGAATACTTTGTGGCTATCGCATCACCACCAGTTTTGATCGGAATGCGCGCCTCAAACGTGCGACCATTATGTTAAAACCCTAAGCATATGTATATCATGTATAATTATTAATAGACATTCATATCAATATAACTTAACCTAGTGGAACCTAACTCAATTTATTCTAACATAATCTAGTCTAACTTAATCTGTTCTAACATAATGTAGCTTAACCTGATCTAATCTAAATTGGTTTACTCTAAGTTAACCAAATCTGGTTGAATCGACCCATTTCTAACCTACTTAACCTTACAAAATTCGTGCAATTCAGTACTAATAAAAATTGTGCAAAATGATGGCTAGCAATCACTATTCACCACCTATGTATTGAAAATACGAGCAGTGTATCTACACGTGATTAAAGGGCGAATTGAAATCGGGAATTTTGGGGCCAGGAGTCGGAGTCGGAAACTGCCTAGAACTAGCAGTTGGAGTCGGTGAAAGTGGGCCTATTTTGTTAAGAAAGCCTCGGACGTTTTGGGGTTCAAGCAGTCGTAGTCGGCAGCCGGATTTGGAGTCGGATTCTGCATGTCGATGGCTATTAATAATTATACATGATATACATATGCTTATGGTCTTAACATAATGGTCGCACGTTTGAGGTGCGCATTCCGATCAAAAGTGGTGGTGATGCGATAGCCACAAAGCGTGTTACAAGTGTAATAGGCTACTCCTTCATCAGCTGACTTATGTTTACCTTTTGAAAGAGTTTTCGGCCGTGGTTGAATAACGTTACGTAGCTCAGCCATGGTTTCAGGCCAGTTAGTGATGTTTTATTCGGAGAATATTAAATTTATTTGAATATCTAGCATGCGGTCGACGTATTGAACGAAAATATGCTCCATTGTTTTCTTATCGACGGATATTCTCTTGATGAACAGTTAGACAGCGTCTCTAGCGAAGTTGTGAACCTGAATACAATCACAAGTTGCACAGGCAAGCTGTTGCAAGTTGCACAACCCCAAATGGTTCTGATTGTTGCAAGCAAACTCAGATTTTCAGTTATAAATACTCAATTCCTCCAGACATAATGATATGTCCTAAGTTAGCTAACAGCACTTGCAGAGTAGGTAGAGTAAACTGAATTGACGGTAAACATTTTCACACAATTTCTTGACGCACTCAAAGCAGTGTTTACGAAAGTTCAACATAGACCTAACGTTCGGACGGAAATATTACGATATTCGTTCTTTGATCAGGTAAAATTGAATTTTGATTCGCTTGAGAGGTATTTTTTATGGCCATATGATAATTTTGCCCTCAAGCTAAAGTTTATAGCAAAAGAGATTGATTATAAACTGTAATCGTTCGTAGAGCCGAGTGGAGATTTGTTTTTTGATATAAAGAGCTTGGGCCGGAAACTCAAACGCTGCTGTAACGCATCTCGCAAGTCATATCATAACTTCCTGCGATACCCTAAATTAGGACATAGAACCGACACACGTAAATGCGAAACTCAAAACAGAACATCGTCATCGCATCCATGTCGCAGCGTCTCTCTTCATTCTCGTAACCTTGAACTAGAGGGCGGAGCGTCTCCTTAAAGCAGCCAATCACGAAGCGTGTTACATGAGTAATACTCTATCAACAGCTGACTTTTGTTGGCCTTCCAAAAGTGTTTTCGGCCATGGTTGAGTAGAGTTGCGTAGCTCAGCCTTGGTTTTCGGCCAGTTAGTGATATTTTATATAGAGAATATTCATTTATTGCAATATCTAGCATGTGGCGAAGTTGTGAGCGTAAATACAATCACAAGTTGCGTAGGCAAGCAGATTTATGTCCACGCGACAATCACAAACATTTGTGGTTGTTGCACGGTAACTCGAACTTCGAGTTATAAATCCCTCCAGATATAACGATATGTCCGAGAGTTAGCTAATGGCACTTGCAGAGTAAACCGAAGTGATGGTAAACATTTTTACATCATTTCTTGACAATCTCAAAGCTGTGTTTACGAAAGATTGACATAAGCCTAACGTTCGGACGAAAATATCCCGATACTCGTTCTTTTGAATAGGTAAAATTGAATTTTGGTGCGGTTAAGAGTTTTTTTTTTATGGTCATAGGGTATCTTTGCCTTCAAGCTAAAGGATAGTAAGATAGCGTGATTATAATTTATAAACTATGATCGTTCGTAGAGCGAAGTAGAGATTTGTATGTTGACAGTGAGAACTTGTTTTGTTGACTATGAGAGGACGCTGAATACTGCCTCATATCAACGTCGCGACTCTGCTCGCCAGTACAACAATAATTTTTCTTGTGGTAGCGTATTTTTGGTCGTTCACTGAAACAGGCTTCAGCTGACACAGCAACTGCAAATTTTTCATCATTAGCTGCCTCGGTGCATTGCTCTCTATGAAATTTTTACCTACTTACGAGCGCCACTGGGAAGATACGGCACCCCCGGAGCACCCCTANCCCCTAACTTGCGACATTGAATACGGGAACCGTAAGATATGACCGACGTTTGAGTTTGGCAAATTAGAGAGCTGAGGGGCGTGACTTCGAGTTACGACAATAACATTGAGTTACGGTATCGCAAATAGTTTTGAGTTTCTGGCCCCTTGTTTCGCTGGCCGTGAGAGGGCGTTGAATACCATCTCTTGTCCATGTCGCTGCTCTGCTGCTGGTTGTTCGCCAATGGGACTCTGATTTTGTTTGTGGTAGCGTATTTTTGGTTGTTCACGGAAACACGCCTCAGCTATCATAGCAACTGTAATTTTTATCATTAGCCTTCTCGGAGCATTGCTCTCCACGAATTTTTGTAACCTACTTACGAGCGCAACAGGGAAGATAAGGCAGCTCGGATAGCTCCGGAGCACCCGAAACATACGACCCTACTTGCGGGAACAATAAACTACGACCAGCGTTTGAGTTTGGCAGCTTAGCGAGTTGCAGATCGTAACTTGGAAATACGATAATAACAATGAGTTATGGTATCGTAAATATTTTCAGTTTCTGGCCCCAGATATAATGTAGGCCTTCATGACATATCACCTCGCTTGCCATCGCTACCCTAAGGCCCGCAGCAGACGATAGTCTTTTGTCCTGCGTTTTCACTTTACCGCGTTCGATTGCGTTGCTGGGTCTGTGTAAACCACAAAAAGAGCATCGCTTCATGAGACGATATTTGCTAAAAATTTGAAAAGACACTGCACTATTTACATGGGCTAAGTCAAAGAATACGACGGTAAACATTTTATCACACTTTCGGTAGACACGCAGTCGTGTTTGCAAGGACATTACGAAGTACTGTATTCGAATGCGGTGAAGTTAAAACAGTGAACAAAAGACTATCGTCTGCAACGAGCTCAAGTCCGTTACAAATCTACTAACTCCTTGTGGTAAGAAGGTTAGAAATATATGGGGCATGTTCGATTGGGTGCTAAAATTGATCCTTCGAAGCTGGACTTGTCCAAAACGTCAGACAGAAGGTTTGGATTTGTCTCTTTGAAACGCATTGCAAGTGTTGGAAGCCACGAGATTACTTTGAGCCTGCTCAAAAACTCTTTTTACGGAGCAAGATTGAGGTTTAAAAAGTTTTGGGTATATCCGATTGGGGGTCAATGCCTGAAACTGAATTCAATGGGTCGAAGCCAGCGCACCTGCCAGAAGTCTCGAACAAGTCGAGCCTCGAAGGTTTCGTTGTAGCGCCAAATCGAACATGTCCTTGTAGCTCAGCGTCTTATGGTGTTAGTTCTATAAAGAGCTTCGTTGATGCCAGCTGTCGTAAGTATTTCTACAGCTTTGGAAGTAAATCGGCACCAGTGAAGTTTTGTATATATCTTTAAATTTTCTGCCAGTTCAAGTTCTGGGACGCTTTATACTTTAATCGATAGAGGTGGATCCCTCTATCATTCAAACACGTAGAGTAGAAAAGCCTTAATGATCACCCAACTTACATTACCGTCAAGGTTTTTCGGACGTGTCACATGTAACCAAGGAGCTTCAATGGGAGGAGTACGCGCAAGCCTTCCCTGGGCGAGTAAACACTTGGCTTTGTCACGTGACTGAAGCTGGCGTTTGGAGATCTTAAACTGGCTGAAGTGGCAGTGGTCAGCACATATAGTTANCATATAGTTAAGGAAGATACAGACAGGCAGTTCTTCAATATTTTTGCAAGATAATCGTGTCTGAAGATTTATATCCCACTGTTCACCCTGTTACTTTCATCATAAGCTGGTATACAGGATACTAGTTTCCTTTACATCGGTACTTCCATCCGCTCGGAATTTTGTCGATGGTTAATGGCTGGAAAAATTTGAGCTCAGGACTCATTCCTACGTGAGGCATGCCTCACGTAGGCAATGCCGCTCTCCGATTGGATAAGCCACTCAGCCAGTTTAAAGGAAAAGTTTACTCACAACGCTCCCGTAGGATAAATAGATATGGTGCACTCCTCTCTATTAGAACCTCCTTGCATGTAACTGCTATCCGCCTGCACGGACGTACTGCTAGGGACGCGGCGAGTAGTCATGGTAACAGCTGTGACGCGTTGCCATGGCGTTTTCGCGACGCGGCGCCCGAATGCAACTTGGCAGTGGCGCATTGTTAGATGCTAGACTGGTTCATGCTATCGAGGAGTGGTAGTGCAGAGTGGATCATGGAATCAATACCTATGTATTATGACATGAGTGTAAATTAGATACTCTGTGGACATAAGTTTGTTTTAACTTACGAAGTGTGTGTAATTGAAAGAACCCCTTTAGATTTTATTAGAGAACAGTAGGTAAGCACTGGGGTCATCTGGTTAATGAACTAGCTAATTATATCTTGGGAATGTGAATTGTTGCAAGTAATATTAAATTGCATGATGAGAACTTTGTTATTTTACTAGTTTCCGCAAGATGGAAAAAGAATACCTACTTTTGATTCATTTTTAAAACACTCAATAAAGCACCCTAAGCAAAAATAGATCTTTACTTAATCTTTTATTGAATGGACTAGTGGCCCGTGCCGTCATTATAAATGACGGCAAATAATTAACACTTCACCAAAACCCCCGCCGTCTTTTGGGCTTCCTTATTTTTCCCCTTTCTAATACTGAAGAAAAAGATTCCAAGGTAACCACCTTTTTCTTCACCTTTTGAAATCTGAATTTTCTCCTATCTTATTATAGTTCTATTTTTCCCCTATCTAATACTGAAGAAAAAGATTGCAAGGTAACCCACTTTTTTTTACATTTTGAAATCTGAATTTTCTCCTATCTTATTCCCATAGAGCGTGACCGGAAAGATATAAATTAATAAATAAATAAAAACACGACGTGAATTATTATATAGTACTGATGTTTGGGCACCACAATAATTTTATTCAATTTTTACTGTAACACCGACTCGAACCTATACATTTCAGACCAGTCACAGTTATTCCAATAGATTTAAGATATTGATGAGCTGAGCATTAATTTATAGGTTACAACCGTCGGATGTGCATAATTTTTTGGGATGTGGTTATATTAAATACATCGTTATGTCATTACTCCTGCACAGTTAAGTCAGTTAACTCTGCAATTTTCATTACACTTGTGATACATGTGATGATACTTCGGACGAGGTCCAGGCGACGTTACACACGCGGCCCATCTTGTGCAGAGGTGACGCTGCAGTCCGTGACCAGCGGGGTGGCTTACAGCGAGTTATCTCCTTAGTTCACGTAGCCGCTTACAGCTGGTTTATCTGGCACTTTCAGTAAGCATGCGTCCAGTAAGTGTTTAAGTTTCGCAGTCTCTGTACCGGTGACATTTCGAATGTGATGAGGCATTTTGTTGAATAATCTCGCCCCTCGGACCACGAAACTATTAGAATACTTTGTGGCTATCGCATCACCACCAGTTTTGATCGGAATGCGCACCTCAAAAGTGCGACCATTATGTGAAGACTCTAAGCATATGTATATCATGTATAATTATTAATAGATATTCATATCAATATAACTTAACCTAGTGGAACCTAACTCAATTTATTCTAACATAACCTAGTCTAACTTAATCTGTTCTAACATAATCTAGCTCAACCTGATCTAATCTAATTTGGTTTACTCTAAGTTAACCAAATCTGGTTGAAATGAACCATATCTAACCTACTTAACCTTATGCAATATGCAATACTCATAAAAATTATGCAAAATAATGGCTAGCAATCACTATTCACCACCTATGTATTGAAAATACGAGCAGTGTATCTACACATGATTAAAGGGCGAATTGAAGTCGGGAATTTTGGGGCCAGGAGTCGGAGTCGGAAACTGCCTAGAACTAGCAGTTGGAGTAGGTGAAAGTGGGCCTATTTTGTTAAGAAAGCCTCGGTCGTTTTGAGGTTCAAGCAGTCGTAGTCGGAAGCTGGATTTAGAGTCGAATTTTGCATGTCGATCTGATTTCACGTTTCTGGTATGCTATATAATAGGCCTTGATGAATTTTTTTTTCAGCAGTCGACTTTTCTTATAACGTTCAGTTTTATGATGTATTCGTTAAAAATAGAAGAAAACACAAGATGACAATCAACTCAGGGAACTGAAAACTTTTATTTATAACTCAATTACAAATTGCTACAAAATAAACGTTAAAAATGCTGCGGAAGTCCATGCAGAGACATAATGAGCAACGTTTCATTTTTCTATCCACGGAAAGATAGCCTCAGACATTATACATTTGGCCCACATTATTCTGGTCATTCTCGAGTTTCGTGTCATCAGTTGAGTACGAGTAAATTTAATATTAATATTAGCTTATCAGAAGTGCAGCCGATACCGTGACACCGTGCGTGTGTAGGTAGTTGCGGTGCATAGGTAGCTATGTAAATATGTACGGTAATAATAGACAGAAACTGTGTAAGATTAAGTGTGGCACTTCATTTAGCGGCTCGTGTCGCAAGAGCTACGTATATACACAGAGATAAAATCACTTCCAGAAAAAACATGGTCAGTCATCCTATACAACGTTCAAATTTTGGGAGAGTAAGGTTGGCCTCCAATGCACAAGCGTGCTGTGTCTCACGCGCTGCGGATTTCATTGTTGTCTCCAGTTAGCTGGCCCACACCTCTCAAAATGCAATTTCTCCAGGACAGTATTTGTCGACCAGGCTCTGGTAGTACGGCCTCAGCGCCTCCACATCCGGAGTTTCGTCCTTCTTTGTGTACAGGTCGAACTTGCTGCGGGCAAAAGTGCAGAAGTAAGAGCTCCAACTTTTTTCTGGAGGTATTAGCACGTCTTGTGTCTAGATTAATTATTTTACTTGGAAGAAAACTTGAAGAGACTTTTTTTCAAAATTATGTTAATTGAGTAAGCTTTTACAATGCAATTTATTGTTAACCGGTAATAAAGGAGAGAAATTTAATTTTATAAGGACTCTTTTGTTTATAGTCTTCTAGTGACAGTTGAATGTAGCATTCATTCATGTTACATGCGTGTTCTCGTCAATCAATAATTCAATTTTGAAATAAAAATGTACAGCTCTTAGTAAAGGCATCCATACCTCAATACTCAATTCTGTGCACAATTGAGCTACGGCTCTGCAGCTGCAGTTGAATTATCTATAGTTATCGAAAAAGTGGAGCTTATTTGCGACGGACGAAAGAATAACATGCATCTAGTAGGTAAATTACTCTAAGATAATGAATCTGTCTGAAAAGAAAAAAAAAAAAAAAACTTTTGTGAGGGGCGATAACACTTTGCCATCCCCGTACTGCTTTTTCAATGTTTATATTTTTCTTATCTTGGATTCTAAGTATATTTGCCGATAAGAAAAGCTGACCTTCTTCCTACTTGGACAACGGCAAAGAGCTGGACGACATCTTCCGGAGAAAGCATCGGATGAAATCAGCTTTTTGCGCAAATTTTTTCATTGGGTGACCTGGGAAACTTTCAGCCCTTTAATTGCCTTGTTACTGGAGCATAGCAAACTTGTTACCAACAGGAAAGTATCAGGTAAACAGCTGATATGGTGACATCCTACTCCCACTTATAGGCATTTGTTGTTTCCCTAAAATTTTCGCACACTGGGATATTTATTTTTCTTGCAACTACAAGAAAGATACTCGCTGGAGCTTACGTTATTATATTTATATGGTAGTACGTTTTCTCTGTCTCAGAACCATGCTGTTAGACGTCTTTTGATGGCATACTTTAAATGCTACATAGGGCACAGTGTCATATACTTGTATGCTGTAGCGACTTAAACCTTAAAAATTGCCTTTTTTATAGAGGTAGACTTCGATTTAGGGCCCTGTTTGTTCTATGCAGTTTTACAATTAAGGCTCAAATTATGGAATCATAAGTACATACCGAGTACCTGGAAGCAAAAATTTGAACCTAATTAATAATACTGAATAAAACAGCGGGCCTGCATCGAACACTAACTTTGCGGTGGTGATATGTCATTATCACTGTTACTGGAATTGTTTAATTGTTTCGCTACCGACAAAAGAATTTAGAACAATATGATTGAAGTATGAAGGGTGTCGCTAGCTACTGTAGCTCATATACTCCGCTGAAATGGTGATATATTGTTTCTGTAGCTTGTACCCATTACAACTTTTAATTAGAGTTGCACTCCGGGAGCGCAGACCTCCGCGAAATAACGCAATGATAGAAAGACCGAATCGCAGATAAACAAAGAAAGAGACAAACGGATTGACAGATCATCACCAAAATTTAACCATCTGGTCCCCGTGACGTACCTTACAGTCCCTGGAAATTTCATGAAGATCCGTCCATCAGTTTTGAGTTGTGGTATTACAAGGCAGGCAGATCAATAATTCCCGGCAAAACATATCATCGTTTGCGGAGGTAATTACAGTTTGATGTCGTTACTTGAGCATAAAGTATACTTTAACATGCTCGGACTGAAAGGTGTGAGCGTTAGCCCATCAACACAGCCTCTCATGAAGGTGTTTCGTAATTCATAATTCTCTCATCACTTTAATAACTTTTCCTTTTGTCAACCGCCTTCGAGACCAAGTACCGTAGCCCTGGATTTATATTGTTGTTGTAAAAATCTGATAATACAAGAGCCACCGGGCCGGAACTGCAGAAAATTTCATTCCTACGGATGCTGGTTGTTTGCTGTATATAAATTTGACACGAACCTGAATTCTTGCAGCCAAGGTAGCATGTCTCGGTCCTTCTGGTTGCACAGGTAGCCATAGTCGCCGGCCCCGTGCCAGGGGTAGAATGAGTGGTACCTGGCACAAACACCTGCGTATTAATTGTTTACACTATTCTCGCAGGATATACGCGCTCTTAACCGTATAATATGCACTTAATGAATAAATTTCTATGGAATTCCACCAATTAAAAGGTGAACCGATGGTTCCCGTGAGCTTTGCAGAGTTAAAAATGGCCTCCAGTAATGGTCTGACGTTACAGCATCCGTGAAACCACGACCAAATGTGTAGTTACAGGTGGAATAGGTGAATAACAGTCATTTTTTGGGTGTAATTTTTGTAAAATCAATGCTCCGATTTAGCAAAGTCTGGAGTATTTATTATCCTCGCTCGCCTGATGGTAAAAGGGATCGAGGGATCATCACTCCCGCTCATCTGATTTTGTATATCCAATCATTTCAATAATCATTATCCTCAATCCTTTGATCACAAAATATCAAAATATTTTCTTATTCAACTGGGAAATCGTTCCCCATATCTAGCCTGAAAATTAACTTCTTTGTGCCTCATTATCCTGCTGGTAAGAAACCCAATTATTCTACCCAAACTAAGGTATTTCTACCTTCATGCGCCTCATTTTACGTATATTATAAAAGAATTATGCGAGTATTATAGTTCTAAAGCCCGTTACCCTCGCTCACCTGATGATATAAAGTCCAGTCTCAGGAATGGTGCATTTGTTGTGCTTGAGAACTCTGTAGAGATATTCGTCGTGTCCCCAGGACATCGTGACGGCATCCAGGCCGC
>LQNS02277097.1:35895109-35926461 GCA_001587735.2 Parhyale hawaiensis | reverse complement strand
AATTTAAAACGCGCCCTAGTTGGCGCACGAGCCTGTGTTCAAACACAGGAATAGTTCGGCGCGATATAGGCAGTGTGCCACTGAAGCGCTAGTAAAACTTCTACTACTACTACTACTACTATTTTCCGTATTTCTACACGTAGTCAAATTTTTTACTTCTAATTTTGAAACACTCTGTACATAGCATAGATCTCAGCATTATTACAAGGAAGGTATAGTATCCACTCTAATGCACATTTTCGCAGCAAATTTTTTGCGTATATTTTTACGAGCTTCTTATGTTAACTAAATCTTTTACTACTAATCTATGTGCTTACTTAAGATAAATCCAGAAACTACAAAGCCTTTCGGATTAGCCACTTGAGGGAGACACCGTCATTGACTTTAAAGAGGCCAGACAATGCTTTCGGTATCTAAGAATATAATGGTGCCTGAAAAACCTGTGATTTTGACATTGTGAAGAAAAAATATTGTACTAAAATTCTTTCATTGGTGTCTTTTAGTGTATGCACAGAATCGACATCGGTCTTTATGATGACGAAGCTGCCGAACGCCAAGGTTGATGCGACGTTCCCCTGCACACGGACCGTTAGAATGCAGGGGAAAATTGATTAGAATCGAAATCTTGTATGGCACAATCGTTGACGAATGCATAGGATAACAGCGAAAATTATTGTTATTATAATATGTATTGCACTTAATGCGTGTGTTTTGTACTGGCAATTCCAGTTTTTTCCACTCAAATTCACAATACTTTTGACAGCGATTATGTAGTCACGAGCAAGCAGTCAATTGCTTCATGAGGGCTTATTGGGGAAACTGTATTACAAATTGCTGTGTGCTGCTTGAACTCAACGAACAATGTTGGCGTAGATCTGCCATGCAACATTCGCTCTTCATGCAACTTCTTCCTAGAGTGTAGTGGAGCATAAATAGGCGGATTGCGACCCCCTTTAACGTTCAGCTGTTGTGTAAATTGGCCTAAACAGTATCTTACTCTGGCTGTGCAATTTTACTACAGATCTTCTTTCTCCTAGTGCAAATTACTATTATATATAAGAAAGAACCCTTGGAGCGAAATGACTCAGAGCGAGTAAAGGCAGGGTTATTATAGAATTGTAATACCATTATCAGGTATGCCCAGGTAATGAATCAGTAGCTGAGTGCATGCTTAACTATGTACAAAGACAATTCGAATAGTTCGTGTACATAGCACTATTTTGGAATTTATGCCATTGACTTCCACCTACTATGATAGCTGTTCTGTAATCACGACTTATTTCTATTACAAGTTTTACAACAATTCTTCATTTCTGCAACTACGCGACGGCTTTATACCCTCAAGCTTTAATTTATGCAGTGATTTCGCATTTTTATCACTCGCGAACGAAGTGAGAGAGGTGATTATGGTTTTGTTGAAGATTTAAGTATATATATATATATATATATATTTATCACCCGCGAACGAAGTGGGGGACGTGATACAGTTTTCGTTGAAGATTTACGTATATACAAATATTTGTACATATAGCTATAAATATATTTGTCTGTCCACCCAATAAGTGGTCTAAGGAGTTGAGCAATATTCATAATTTTTGCAGGAAGTCTGATGGGTTGCCCTGGACGTGACCCATGCCAAAAATTGGATTAACTGGCCTTAAAAAAATGACTGCAATGATATTTGCTCTCCACCCAAAAACAGGTGGAACGAGTTGAGCTATGTTTATGATTTTTTTTGCAGGGAGTCTGATGGGTGGTCCTCGATGTGACCCATGTCAAAAAACTAGGATTAGCTGGTCATAAAAAATGACGGCGATAAAATTTGCTCTCCACCCAAAAACAGGTAGGAGTTGAGCTACGATCATAATTTTTTGCAGGGAGTATGGCGGACTGTCGTCGATGTGACCTATGCTGAATACGGCCGTCAAAAATGACGACGAAGAAAATTTTCTCCCACCGCAGGTGATGGTCTTACGCCACGAGGTGTTCTAGTTGTATAAATATTTGTCTGTCCACCCAATAAATGGTCGAAGGAGTTGAGCAATATTCATAATTTTTTTTGCAGGGAGTCTGGTGGGTTGCCCTCGATGTGACCCATGCCAAAAAACTAGGATTAGCTGGCCATAAAAAAAATGACTGCAATCAAATTTGCTCTCCACCTAAAAACAGGCAGAAAGAGTTGAGCTGCGTTCATAATTTGGTGCAGGGAGTCTGGTGGGTTGTCCTCGATATGACCCATGCCGTAAAACTAGGATTAGCTGGGGCCATTATAAATGACCCTGATGGAATTTTCTCCCACTGTAGGTGATGGTCATACGCCACGAGGCGTTCTAGTTTTTACTTCGTTCGCACGCAAGGCAGAAAGCACTTACCTCTCATGGAAGAGCTGACGGAAAATTTGGAGCTGGCGAATTTATAGCGATTTTCATCAAAATCCTGCGCCGCACTTAAATAGTTAAGTAAGAATTATCCCATACATGGTGACGGCTCACGGCAACAGACGAGGGTTACTATTGCACAGCCACATGCGTAGATACGTGCAATTCTAGATTTTGAAAGCGTTACCCTAATTTTGCTAAAAATCAATCTGTGATTTAGAACAGTTCAGCACTAGCACCTCAGTAGCCACTGATGAGCTGTCAGTGCTCATACGAGTCGTCCAACATTGCAGTGGAGCTGGTAGAATCAGTCCGCAGGAAAAACTATTGCCCAAGCGTATAGCATTACAAAAAGATAGTTTTCAAATGCGATCTTTCTTCATTTCGATATGAACTTTTTAAAACTTGAAATTGTTTGATGGATCGTTCATTACTTGTATCGAGGGTCCTTGAGATCTTTGTTGTTGTGGAAGGTGGAGTCCCTGAGGACCACGGAGTTGCTTGGCGCGCATCCCACGGGGAAGGTATCGCCCACCACCGCCCACTGGGGCTCTCCGTACATAGCTAGTACCTGGAAATTGTAATTAACATCATACTGTGTTCCCCTCAAAGAAATTACCACCTGCCACAACCGACTGTGGCTAGCTCTAGTACCTAATTGGACACTTGAAAGAAACAAGTTAATATGTATCTTGTTAGTCCGCCTCCAATTAGCTATATAACTAAACTATTAATTTAAGCGGTTTTGGAGGGTTTTTAACCTATCATTACATAATTCAAGTGCAGCGGCGTACGCAGGATTTTGCTAAGGGGGGGAGGGGCACTAACAGAGTTGATGATATATAGCTATATGTATAATAATTGTATATATATGGTCTACCATATACCAGACACAGAAGTTATATGATCATGGTATATAATGAAAAAAATAATTGCTATTATATTATACATGACTTCATGCTAATACAATGATACTAAAACTATAGAAAAATCTAAAATTCAACTGAAAAGGAACTGAAAATAGAAGGAAACACTATCCCATAATAATAGTTTGTAGAAAAAATTATACCTTTATCCAATGGTATGTATTGGAGAGATAAGATAATATAGGGGTTTATGATGTAGATATTGAACTGACAAAAAATAATTGAAGAAACCGCAAACGTTGAAACCAACAATAATTGAGCTAATTTATAGAAATAGCGCATAAGTTTCCTCTTGTACAGTTTAAACTTCATACAAAACAAACAAATTGATACAACTTCTACTAGATAGGCCAGTGATGCGAAACATAAATGCGAATTTGAAAAAAATATATACATGATTTCTTCTTCTTTTATCACATTTCTGTTTTAAACTTTGAAGAAATAACCTGGTTATCTATGGATGTAACTTATGGAAAAATTTTTTGCTCATGCTATAGGCTAATTTTTACTGTAACATAATCCTGTGATTTGCTTTCAAAAATTCATCAATTACGTCCTCTACATTTATCTTTTTTTCGTCATGGATAGCCAAGAGCGTTAGCCCATCTAATCTTTCTTCTCGTATACAGAGCGATTTTCGGCTGCTTCTATTGTGAGAAAAAACTCTCCACGCAGCTACTTGTAATTGGGAAAGTAGCAGAAATCTGCAGAAGTAATTCGATGGTGATTATAGCGACGATATGCTTCAATCAATGAGTTTGGCACTGATTCTGGTTTAGACTCATCAGAGTATTTTCATGTTGTTTCCCAAGATATAAGTTGGCTGCGGAGAGCTGTTGAATTAGGCAGATCTTCAAAATATGGCTTTGCTGCAGTTACTAATATTTTCATTTTTAATGACTCAATGCGTGAAAGCATAATTACCTCCGCCAAAGAGGTTACGTTTTCGTCGGGTTTGTCTGTGTCATCAAGATAACTGGAAAAGTTATTGACGGATTTTGATCAAATTTACAGGGATTGTTTTACGTGTTAGGAGGAATAGATGATTAATTTTTGGTGAAGATCCGACTATCCGTTTGTTTGTTTGTCCCCCACATTTTTCTCGAATGCCATAACTCAAAAAGTTATTGACAGATTTTTATAAAATTTACGTGAGTTGTTAGGTATATCACGAGGAGTAAATGGCCAAATTTTTGTGATGATCTGTTCGTTCGTTGATTAGTTTGTCTCTTTTTAAAATTTTATTCATGTTAGCACAATAACTAAAAAGTTGTGAATGGATCTTTATGAAATTTCTAAGCGTTGCTAGTAAATGTTAAGACATAATAGATTATATTTGGTGATAATTGTTTCATCCGTTTGTGAGTTTGACTTATGTTCATCAGAATATTTGTAAGCAGCATTTCTCAATAAGTTATGAACGTATCTTCAAAAAAATTACTGAAGCTGTCAACACTGTTGAAGGGAACGAATGATTAGATTTTGATGTTAATACAAATAAAATAATGGTCTCAGTACCAATTTTATTTTTTCGTAACCGTTGCCTTACTTGGTAGAGCTTTGTATTCTCAGAGTGCTCTAGTTTGTAGCTGTTTCGACGCTGGCTGGTCTAGAAGAAACCTACTATTAATTCAGCAACCAAAAATTCAACAAAAGATGAAAAAGTTTACGGTACTATGTAGTGGTCATAGGCTGATGTAGTTTCTATGTTTGAACGATGCTTCTGTTTTCCAGTAATTTTAGGTCTCTCGGCGTTTATTTCAATAGTGTTCGCATGCAATTTCTTCAGCAAACTAAACACAGCTTTACATTCATCTCTGCATGACTGTAGAGATCGGACACACAAAGACATGAGGTCGTATACTAAAACTTCATCCTGTACTGTTGCTTGAAACTGCACTGAAAGCGACTTAATGATACCAATGATAATAACGCAGGCTTCTTGGGCAATAATGAAATCAAATTTCTTAATGGGGCTCTTAAATTGTAGCATGTTGCTAGTGATGATATTTTAGCACCTGGAGAACTGTCCTGTATATCGTTAAAGAGTACCAATTATGAATGAGTGGAGATCATGAAACAAGGTAACAGTAGCGCATCGCCTGCACCCATCTTGTCTAACACAATGAATTCAATCTTTTTCTTTTGTTCTGGTCTAGTGTATTCTCTTCGATGTGCTTTCGATGATGTTCAAACAGTTGGCAGAACGAGTAACAAATGAAATATTTTCTATCATTCCCACAACGTTCCTGATGCTTTGAACTGAACAAGCACTGCCTAAGACTAAATTAAGACGATGACTAGGGCAATGAGTGTAAAATGACAATGGTTGTCTCTCGCGTTTTATGATATTGGGAGCTTCTAGGAAAGGCACACTAGGCCTGATGGCGTGTTAGGAATAGAACCGAGATAACAGTCTCTGCTTACGGCAATATGGTGATCGAGAGCCACGACTTTGTTCCGCGCACTGGAAGATTGCTTCTTTGTAGCAGTGTGTGTACGGCACCCGTACATTCCTAGGTTTTTGCTGGACACCGCAATATATAAGAAGCTAAGCTATTGTACTCTGCAGACCTTTGGCTGATAACGGAGCAAAACACCAGTCGAAATCATTGTGCCAGTTAAAATGCACGTGTTTAGTGCGCGATATGAGATGTACACAAGTCAAAGTTGCATATATAGATTCATGTAGCCAAGACAACTCTGTTAGTGTTACATTACCACTTTCTAACGAAAAATATTCGTATAAATCTTGCGTTTTACACATATAAGTAACCAATTATTAATATCTATCGAATATTATTACTGCTAAATTTAGATATCCAGGTAGTTTTTTGCCATTTATGCCATCACCGTATATTGCGCCCTTCCTTCTAAGGGGGGCGCACGTGCCCCCTGTGAACACTTGCGTACGCCAGTGTTCAAGTGGAATCTTGGTCCAGTCGTTTTGACTAACATTCTTCATGTCATTAAAGGGTTGGTAAAAGGGTAAATTTTTATTATTGTATTTAATAGACCATAGATGCACTACAACGTTCATCGATATTGCATCTACTTCTGTTTTTTTTTTTAATTCATAAAAAATTTAATCGAAAAGTTTAATTGGTATTTTTTAGGAATATATTTCGTTGAGTGCTATTATGCATGAGTATTTTTGAGTATAATGGAAAAAGATTAAAGTAAAAATGTTTTAAATTGGATGGCAAAAATATAGCTTATATTTAGTAACTTATATTGATTTCAAAGCCTTTGCTCAAACTGATTAACAGAATAACTTTTGTTTGTGGGTGCTGGTTGTTATTATTCAGGCTCACAAAGTCCTATGTTTCTGATGCGCTTTCGTTATCCAGATTGCCATTCAATCAGCAAGACGGGCAGAACAGCATTTTTTACAGCCAATGAATGAGCATTAATCGCTCAGCATTTATCCTTTGGTAAGATGAAGGCTGAAATTTAAAAGGAGTTGATAAGGGCCCTAAGAAAATTCAAAAAGCCAATCCAAAACATTAATTTCAAAAGAAAACCTTGTAGTGATAAAAATAAATTTATGTGCTCACCAGGAGTTATGCATAAAATAGCAATGGCCACAAAAGCTACCTCTCTATAGCCTTACAGCCATTTTCGAAAAGCCCGAAGTTGGTAATGAATCTCGTGACACACGATGCAGAGTCCTAAAGGAAAGTTCGCCACCGTGAATAAATCTAAGGCCAGACCTCCTGTTTCACAAATTAATAAAACTAAATGAGTTGAATTGGCGAAGACGTATTGGAAAGTGGATATTTCCAACGTTATTTTTCCAGATTATAATTGTTGAAATTATCCTGACGGCTTATCAAGAAGTTGGGTTATACACACAACTGTCCCGGCCAAGATAAACGTCTTTAGGGGGGAGGGGAGTTATGCTTTGGGCTGCCATCACAAAGAAGTTAAAAGGACTTTTCTGGGTACCTGACGGTGTAAAAATGAACTCAGACGGATAGAATGAATTTTTGACCGAAAACTTCTTCAGCTAGTATCGATCACAGAACGGGAGTTACAAGCAGAAACACATTTTCAGGCATGCGCGATCATATTCACTTACCCATACATTTGGCGACCAAAAAGAATAAACAGTTTCCAAAAGATCGCAAATAAATGATAAATTTAGTGATCTGCATCGTCTCGGGACCTTAACTGCGTTGAAAATCTGTGGAGCATCATTACAGTAAAGCTGACCTACAGTATATCGTGGTGGGGTTATATTCATCTAAGGCAATGCATTTTGCTCTTCTATGGACGGTTGTGCTTGAAGGTTGTCGTAGCTGTATCTCCTTATTGGGCAAATAAAAGAGCAGCAAGTTGCAAATTTTAGCAATAATAGTTCTGGTAGTTAGCAGCAGAATTATTACTTTGGTGAGAGTGGAGAAGCAGCAGCAAAGTAACCGGAATGGGGAAAGCATCGGGAGGGAAGTCACCAAATCAGCAAAAAGCACAGCAGCGCTCGGGAAATTCAATGAACCCTCGGCAGAATTGAGGAAACCTGAAAGAAAGAAACTAACTCTCGTAGCAAAAGTGAACAACAAAAAAGTGGAACTGCACCGAAGATAGAACAACATGGGAAGAGTGAAAGTCGTGGAGTAGTAGTAGCAGCAGGAGCACAACATCAGAGGAAAGCCGAAAATCGAGTAGCATCGTCAAGCAATGCCCGCGGCACCGACTAAGAAACCAGGAAACAGGTCAGTCTAGCTAATAATGATGCACCTAAGATAAACAATAGTACAGCTACCAAAGGGAAGCTATTTCACCAAGCTACAACATGTCCAATGTACCTGACAAGAAAGCAAATGTAGAAGAAAGTGCCAATTTAGTTCTCAGCACAGAGCCTCCTTCAATTCGGTCATCAGAAAAATATCAAGAGATTAATCTCAGTTTCGCATCACTGACTTCCTTAGCCAGTAGCGTTTCTTCAGACTCCTGTATTACTCCAACATGGGAACCCCTATAGAAACTCCTAAGAGGCATGCAAATGACTGATGCATGACGCAACTAATACTACGACATTAATCCAGGAGACCTTCAAATCCAACGAAGAAGGTGCTACTGAGCCCCCTATTAGACCAGTCGCCAATGCAAAATTAGATTTAAATGCACCTCAATACCAACAACAGCGACCAAACAACGCACTACAAGTTATTATGTTGAGCAACAAGCCTGACTTTAAATTATCAAACATCAACCCCATCCAACTAAGGAGAGCAATCGACTATGTATGTGGACCTGATCAAGCTGTGCAATATCTAAGGACAGGAAGCATAATGATTATAGCCAAAACAAATTAAGTGGACACATTACTTAAACTAACTACTCTCTCAGAGGTGAAGGTACCTGTTATCCCAAGAATAGCATGCACTAAGCACTTGTCAGTCGGTAAATTTTATGCTCCGGTGCTACGTGGGGTATACACCTAGAACAGCTGCTGCCAGAACTGGAGGAGCAGGGAGTAGTTGGAATAAGAAAGCTCTTTACGGACGAAAATCGTGCTGACTTACCTCTATACGTGGTAACTTTTCTGAAGCCACAATGCCTAGAAAACCTACTAATTGGTTACAGCTCTTACAAAAGCGACAAATACTATCTAAATCCTCAGAGATGTGGAAAGTGTTGCAAATGGGGGCACTCGACTATGGCTTGTCGAGCCAAAAATTACATCTGTGGCCGATGTGCAGCGGTGGGACATTCCCATAAAACCTACGAAGCAACCGTAATAAGCTGTTCAAACTGTAGGGGTGATCACGAAGTGAATTCCCATGTCCATGTTTTCACCAAGAACGAAGAGCATGTGAGTTGGTCTCTGAAGAAAAGCTAACCTTTCCAGAAGTTAGAGAGAGAGCCCGCAACGAATCGCAAAACAGCGCTAACGGTTGTACAGGCGGCGTTCAAGTTCCTGTGTTGTGCTGCTCGCTGTATCGCAGATTAGGATAGGTAAGGTTAGGCTAGCTTAGGTTAGGTAGTGCTTATTGTAGCGCTACTGGTAGTTGTAACGCGGCAAAAAAGTTTACTCGAACGCACGCACAACGATGAACGTACACAGTGTGGCGAGTTTGACGCCAGTGCGCCCGCCACGCCGGAATTGGGTGGAATTATGCCGGGATGAGAAATACGTGCATCTGGGTGCTTTTGTTTCTATTAATGCACTCACAACTTATCGTCCGGTAATCTCACAGGATCTGTTACAAGAGGAGAGGAAGAACGTGTACGTCGTGCAGCATAAAGTGTTAAGAACGTGTTTTTTTTTATCGTGAAGCTTAGGTATACATTTCGATACGAATTATTAAATAAACGGGCTAATAAGTGGCCAAAAACGAAAAATCGTGTGCGCCTAACGGTCCGCCGTACACTTTAAAGTTGATTTGAAATAGAAAATACTCTACGGAAATGCAAACTCTTTACTTTAGCAAACTCTCTATAAACTGTACGGAACGGAAAACCACGTTTACCGACAGATACACGCTTCTACAATATTTTGATGGCTTTACACCAACCGCCCCTGCAAACTTGATTCCCCCTACCGAGGAGCTTGCGGTCTGACTCTGCTAGCTTGTGTAGGGTCAAGTTAGCAAAGTTTGATTCCTGTAGCGTCCATAATGAGCCCGGCTTTCATTTACGATATTAGTAGAACCGGTCCATGCCTTTCCTAACCTAACTCCATCGATTTTATATTGTGGATTTTTCTAAATCATGAAACCACCTTTATATGTAAGGCTGGAAGATCGTTTTGCGTGGATGATGATTTTAGTTGTTGCTATAAATTTTTTATCTGTCTTAAATCTTCTGAGTAATTTGAATCAGATGTTAATATATAGATTCTGATATCTACGAAACGTTCATGGGTTGTCATGGTTGTGTGTTGAGGATCATTTTCCTGTTGGAAACACCGTTCATTTCCCAGCCTCCATTTTCAAACTTATTTCTGCAAATTATCTTTTACAATATTCTCATAATATGTGCCATTAATGGATCCTTCGATCCTTTCAAATAAATGGAAAGCCACCCTATATCGTTTTCCAACTGATTTCTGCACATTATCTTTTACAATATTCTAATAAAATGCGCTATTCATGGATCCTTCGATCCTTTCTAATGTTCCTCTGTCAATAAATGGAAAGCCACTCCGTATCACCATGCTTTACAGAAGGGGAACACTTTTGTTGTTGTAGGCAGTGCCAACATTGTTTGCATCGTGCCATATGACCATAGTATTACATTCACTTGACTGTGGTATTTGTTTTAGATCGTCATCGTCTCAAGCCTCAAATTGTCCTTAGCAAATTGCGGTCTTAATTTCCAATATTTTTCTTCACTAACGGCTTCTTGCGAGGAGATCGTAAATTAAGTATTTGGCGGTGCAGCTCATATCTCTTGTTGATTTAAAAATAACCTGTGCTCCACCAGCACCAAATTCTTTTGAAGCTCTTTTCTAGTGATGAAAAGAATACTTTTAACTGGTGCTAATATGCTACGGCCACTTTGTAATCTCTCCGAGTGCAGTGTGGAGCTGATCGAGGAAACTTGATTTCACTCCTACTCCATTTCTTTCGAGTAGAACTTACGGTACTGTATACAGTGCTGACAGGAATTGAAGCTCTTAGACTCATACTAGCACCAGCATTATACGATAGCCAAGTCTGTTGATAGATCCCTTTGTTTAAGCATGGTGTAGTTTTTAGAGAGTGGCGTCTAAGTTAGGACGGGCTTGCTATTCAACAGATCAAAGTACATCTGATACTCTTTGTAATGGTATCCAGACTATTCTAGTATCGAAAGTTCCAGGAATTACAAAATTAAAACATGATAACAGAAGTGTCCAAAGACCCCTTTGCTTATCTAGTTTTCGAAATAGTACATAACCTTTGAATAATCAGCAAATACTTCATAATTATTGCTCAAAAGTATTTGTTGGTGTTACCAATGTTTTGGTAAAAGTCGCATGGAATGTATTTAAAAAAAGCTACTGTAAATTCAAATTCTAAACTGTTCCAGTACTGGTTTTCACCATACAGTTTTCACGGAGTAGGCAATAGAAAATGTTTTATATTGTACTGTAGTTCTAGCTGAGTGACTTAAGGTAGTATTACTTTGCCCAGATCGTGAATGAGTCCTGTGAGATGCAGCCAGTCCTGGTCCGGGTAATACTTGCGAAGACATTCTGCTGTCTGGTAGGCGTGCACAGAGTTGGGCAAGGTGAAATCGGGATCACTTTCATCTACGAAGTTGCTCAGGTTGTCCAGCGTTTCAAGTAAGCCACGCTTGAACTTGTCGAATTTCGTCCACTGCTCAGTCTATTTTCGAGAGAAAGAGAGCGTAAATTTAATGGAAATATCTACCAGAATAATGAGTCACCTGCACAATTTTGTCATTTGCTATATAAAGTACCTAATGTTAGTAATGTACTCCTATCACAAAACTCAGTTATTGTAATGTAGGGCCTATTCGGTACTGTGGAAGACTAGGTAATAGTGCTGGGCGTCTTCATTCAGCGATAAAAAATTTGGTGTTCCTGTGGAGCAGATTTTTTTTTTAAGTTAACACTTGCGATCCTAGAATTGACAATGGAAGGAAACAAATCGAGAAATTATGGCATATTACCGATTTCTCAGCTATTTTGGACTGAACTAGAAAAATGAGTCATCACTTACCATCGAATCATCCGTATCAATAAAAATGCTCTTCTTGTCGTTAATGCATTCTTTTCAACACTACAAAAGTTTTTCAGATCCCATGATTGATTATAAAACATTTACCTCATATTAGATTAATACGCCTTACCCACGTGGCGATGAGCCTTGGCTCTAGGTAGTATCGATGTTATATCTCCACATTGGCCAACTGTTCATTTGTGGAAGAGTCGATCCAGTGTCGTTTCTGCATTTAGGACTAACAGTGTCGATGAATGTTCAACTAACGAAGCAGATGGGTAGCCTACTTTCGAGACAATGGAACCTTCGTGCAGTAATTGATTGATTCATCATCGAGTATTAACTCTCTTTCATCAATGGTATACGTAACTTTGACTTGAGGTTTACGACCAACAGTTAACTGTATCCAGTAGAAATAATTTACCACTCACGAAACCTACACATTCCGCTCCCCATCGTCATGCAGAGCAAAAAACCATCCTACCTGCAAGATACACTTCTCCGTTGTAGACTTTTCCAAATCACTTGAACTCACAGCTTTGGAATCTCTCTCAATCCATAGAATAAAACCTTGCCTTAACATGATGACCTCGGTTGTACCACTTCACACAATTAATAACTAATCCCAAATCCTCTGACTGTACAAGCACTGACATCCGGAACCTCCAAGCTGCTTTATTCATTTGTATTTTAGACCTCCCCCTGGTGATACCTCTGCTATAAACTAGTTGAAGAAATAAAGGGAAAATTCTTAGTAATTTGATATAAATATACGATGTTAACGACAAGCTTCCCTGTAAAATTTTCTAGATTTCATAAATGCGTGACATATCAATTAGGCATGTTGTTGCCATGTTATTTGCATTCTTCTTTGATATTTGAGCGTTTTTTCGTAATACAAAGCGTCGTCGTTTCCAAATGGCTAAATGTTGGATGGATGCTAAAAGTTGTTATTGGCCCAACATCGCTGTCCAATATTACTTCGGTATATTTTTTCCTACAACAGAAATTTTACTACTTTCCTGATACATGTCGTATAGTAATGCCTAAATTATACTGACAGTAAAATTTTGTTGCGCTGTTTCATGAAGCGTTTGCGCAAAAGTAATTCAACATTGGCCAAACATTACGTTGCAATGCATAAGTAAAACATTGGCCCAGTATCGGTTGACAAGTATCCACTATTCACCCAACCTTCCAACTTTGCTCCGACCTTGATCCGATCCAACGTATGCTGCTACGATAGGTAGGTCCATTCGGGAAAGCCCGACCTCAGTGGGCAGTCAAGGTATAAACGGTGTCTTGATATATATGCTCACCTGACAAAAAATTAGTCACCTGTTACTAATAAGGTGTAGGACTTCCACGAACACGTATAATAGCAGTAATTCTGGAAGGCACAGAGTCGACAAGATTTCTAATGTACACTTGATCCATTTCGAACCACTCCTCCATCAATCGATTCCTTAAATCAGCCAAAGTACGTGGAGGATCTTCTCGGCGCTCTAAGTGTCGTTCAAGATGCTCCAACAAATTCTCGATGGCTTTCATGTCTGAAGACTTAGCCGACCATTCTAGGTGCCTTACATAGCCAGATTGGTTTTCGTGCCAATGTATGACCGATCTAGCCCGATATACACGACAGTTATCATCCTGAAAGATAGGCAACGTAGCAGTTCGATTCTCATGCAGATACTGTGAAAATGGCACAACTTGGTAATTTAACAAATTAATGTAGCCTTTTTGATTCAGTTTGATGGTTATTTCAACCAAAGGGCCCACTTCCGAGTAGTTAGAAGTTAGAACAGCCCCAGAACATGACAGACCCACCTCCTGATTGTATCGCCCCTTGCACACATGATTCATTGGAGGCTTTAAGTGGTATTTGCTGAACACGTCAGCTGGCAGAGACAGAATCGTGATATATCTGACCAGGTGACACGTCTCTAGTCCTCGACAGTCCAGTGTGCGTGTGCTCTGGCTAATTTTAGACGAGCGGTTGTGTGGGCTGGTGTTAACATTGGTCGCTTATGAGCTACACGACTCTATACATTCAATGCATGGAGTTTTTTTACGAACAGTCCGTTCAGAAATAGCAGGAGAAGGACCGCCACTGACGTTTTGCCATAATTCCTTCCTTGATGCAAAGTGATTTCGGTCAATAAGTGAAATACGGCGGAGGAGGTCTTACACCTCATTAATTACTGGTGACTAATTTTCTACCCGGTGAGCTTATTTATATTGAGCGATGTTAGTGCAGCGTGACTATTTCCACTATTGTTAGAAGTCGTCTAAAGGCTAAAACAAATGGAGCTATTAGCAGTTACTTTACGGAATACCTAAAATACATGGTCAGATTCAGAGATAAAAATGCAGTGGATCAATATATGATATTTTGGTTATACAGTATTGATGTAAACGTAATGTGAAGACTTTCTGTCTCCGAGAAATTATCTAGCACATAAAACTAACCTTAGCTTGGACAAAGTCAACCGTTTGATTGGTGTGCATCTGCAAGTAGGTCTTGAACACCTGTTGCTTTTTCTGATCCTGAGAGTCAGCCGAGTAGGACCGAAAGAGCCAGTCAGATTTTTGGGCAGCTTCTTTGGGGTGCATCACCCGTGGCTTGCTGGGTAGTGGAACGGGTGCGTGCAGAATCTGTAGTAGGTACGATTTCTAATGAGACAAACCTTCAGTATTAATGGCGAGTATTCATGCAAATGTTTCTCAGTCGCTCAACTATTCACGTTGTCGTGACTACAGCTTAATTACGGCGTTTGAACTGACTCAGATATAGGAGGTATATTCAAAAATTGACCATTACTGCATGTTACAGCGTAAAAACTGCAGGAAACGACTCGTAGTTTAGATATTTATTTTAGTGATTGAGCTCCGTGCAAGCCAAAACCTTGTCAGCGGCAACGAAATGGGATGTGGAATTGCGTAGAGGGGCAACTTCTGCGTTATTGTCAGAAGTGGGCGCGCTATAGTAGAAATGTAGCGACGCTAACGCTACAGGACAATGTAGGGGCGCTACTATTAGCGCTACTTTTTTATATATGCGATAAAATACCAACAATAACATTATTGTCTTGGAAATTCTCCTCATTTTCATCAGTTTGTGTGCTTTCCCGACAGGCAAGATATGAGACAAACAGAGATTCAGCAGAATCTTGTGTTGGTATGCGTAGAAGGAAAGAAGTAGGAATTCTGGAAAGAAAATTGAGCGCGAAAGACTACGTTTTTTCTTAAAGCTATTTGTAATATTTGGATATAAGCGGCCACGGATCGCACTGTCTAACACTTTGAGTGCCTGATTCACTTAAATTCTGCTTCAGTATTTTCAACTGTATCAGTTTCAACTTCTATTAGAGTTGCTTCACTTGCGGATATTTTTGTAATATGTTTGTCCATTGCTTTGCAGTAAATGGCAATTTAAAGCGAGCAGAAACGTTTCCTAATGACGCCAACCATTTTATACGCTCTGCAAGCGAAACTGAGCGGTACTCACTCCTTTCTGTGTACCTTGCGAGTGCGCGGTACCCGTCACGCAAGATTTACGGTAGCCGATCAGCTAGCAACGCATCACCAAACGAAAGACGTATGCCACTCGTTCCAAACGCATTCATTCTCGTAACAATTGCGTTGATGTCTTATAGAAGCTTATGAGTTATGAGTCAGTATGACTTGACGTCACGTAAGTTTTGAGTCTTATAGTTTTTTATGATTACTTTCATACGCCTTAAAACATTACGTTATTATTTATCATCATGGGTATATAATTATTTGCCCTTTCGCCCAGTCAAATTGATATATATAGCGGCGCTACCGTACCGCTACAAGCTTAAAAATGTAGCGGCGCTACCGCTACAAAATTTGTAGCGGCGCTACTGTAGCGCCGCTATAGGCCCACCTCTGGTTATTGTGCACCCGCCGTAATAGATACAGGGGGCTAAGTTAAAAAAAATCAGAGTTCTTTTCCATTCCATTTACCAACGCAGTTAGCCTTTTCACCACTAACAACCAACGCGGGAATAGTTTGAAACTCTTAACTGCCAGCGATGTTTCTGCTGAACGCTGTGCTAGGGTCGCCGTAAATTGTTAAATTACTGATTTTTTGGTCCGAGCTATGCACAACTTTTCTATTGTTTAATAAGTCCGTTGGAAAACGTTTTACCCTTGGAAAAGTAAAATACTGTCAATTGCTGAGAATTCTAAATGCATTTCAAGAAAAGGTTTTCTTCAGTTTGCGGGGAAGTTTTGACCTGCACCCATGTGCTTGCATCAGGTAACTGAGCGTACTTCCTCGTCCCCTTGTACTCTAAGTAGTGGCAGTAGTATAAGGACTAAATCGCAGCGCACCGAATTCTCTGTATTTTTTTTTTCTTTGTCTTGGTTCTTCTGCCAGAAGGTCTCAAGTTTAATACAAACTCAAATGAGTTTTATCGACCTCAAGTGGCCAGCGCCCTACTACTGGCAAGAAATATAGAGTGCAGCATCTCCAACACAATACGGCATGACCATTTGTTCAGCTACGCTTCATAAGGTAAAAAAATGAAAAAAGAAAACAGAAGAAAGAAATACCGGCGAGGAGAGTTCCTATCGTGGCCCTCGAGCGGGAACAGGTAGAAGTCCCGTGGGTTGAGTAACTGGCTACCATTCGGCATCCTACCTCATGGAGCAAAAGGAAATATCTCCTAGACCTTGCAAATAAACATTACGAGCAGGATGCAACATCCACGCGGTAAGTCACCCAGGGGGCATGCATGGGGGGGCAAATGAATTCTGACATTGATAGGATTCGCCTGACTATCGCCCTGGAGGTAGTATGTACTCTAAGTATATATTGCAATCAATTCTTACCTCAATTTTTTCCGTCATAGTGGCGTTGGTCGAAATCTGGGATATAAAGAAATCTCACGTTACTCCATGCCTTGCATACATGCTGCTTCTTGTAAATTTACTAGCTTACATAAGCCTATCTTATATAACTAGGCTATGCTATCTCTACCTCTCCGCAAAGGCTTCTTTCCCCGCAGGAATACAAATCCTTGTGGCAAAACAAGTGAGCGTGGTTAATAAAGGGTTAAGACCGCTTTATATGGCGTCACTTTTGTTGTGCAGCATCCCGGGGGTATATGCCGCCCCTCATCGAACATCCCAATTATCCCTCTTCCGATATTTTATTAGCGTGAATCATGATGCCTAGTTACGCGAAAATGCACTCGCGTTAGACTCTGGGTCTCATATGAGTTATAAGAAAAACTAGTTTTCTCAAATAATATGTAAAATTGATAGTAAAATAATGTAGAAGACTTTCAAGTTTTGTAGTTGAAAATAATATCCTGAGGTCTAAAATCATGGGAAAAATACATAGAAGTGTTCGCGTATGGCCGTCGATAACGCGGGTGCATCTTGTAAATCGAGGTGTGGTCCTGGCTTTCCAAAATATTTTCAGTGTACGAAAATATGAGAAAAATCTGTGAGGATAATTTTATATAGCTACGTATATTACATAATAAAACGTTTGCTTGACATCTCGGCTGGTTTATTTTGCTAGTTATTAGAAGATATCTCCAAGCATAAATTTTATTGGCTTTTGTCAACTACCGGCCTCTGACGACTGTAAAACGTTTTGTGGCTCTGACTTCTACTGGAAGTCCTAAGACGTCCCAGCCTTATGGATGCGACAGTAACTGTGCGTCAATATAAGCATATAAATATACGTATTATCAAAATGAACTGTGTATTTATGTTATTTACCATAAAATTATCTTCACATATTCATATTATCATACAGTTCTAAAAAATCACATAACTTTTTCAAACAAATCAACATGTTTAAGGCTGTAAAATAAGAGCTTTACAGGGTCGTCGATGATATTTTTTGTACAAGTAGAAAGTTAGTAGTAGGAAAGACTTTCCTTTAGTGAAGTGGAATGTTATTATTGCCAAGAACCAGATCTGTCATGAAATGAAATTATGCCAGGGCGCAATATTATCCAAACTTCCGAGTCACTCACGTATATTCTTCCAGAAACGTTTCTGAGTTGCAAAATCACTTAAATATGACATAATAACTACCGGTTACTGTTGGAATTCAGTTCAATAAGTTCGAAGAAAAAATTTTCCTGATGCTGATTCATGATTGAGTTAGGCTTATATATACTCTGAAAAAAAGATTCAGGACAATAGATATGTACGACGAGTGCAAGTCAATCAAAACCCGATAGGCTCAACTTGTCTGCACCTTCAAAGAGAGGTGTTAGTTGCGCCACTTTAGATCGTGTAGTATGTGCAGGAAGCAATCCGGTTACGCTTGAGATGGCTGAAAACTCCATGGTACTAAGCAAGATTGAGTTTTTCAAATTCTTAACGGTAATCTAGTGAGGATGAACGTCTGATGCTCGATCCGGCGAGGGCGAAACTAACGCACCTGTCTGCTGTTGCAGATACGTTAAATCTATTGGATTTAGCTCAACTCTATTTTGCTGTACTAATTAGTTTGTCTGTAGTGTGCGATACACCCTCAGCTGGACAGCATTTTTTGTTTACTTCACATTAGGCAGTACTAAGACATTGCATAAATGTTGTTCCTTTTACATACATTTTGTTTTGCACTCATACTCACTAAAATGCAGAGCTTCGCTTCCCTTGTCTATGCTGGACGCTAGGAAACAATGAATACCCAGGGCAGCACGATGACCGTTAAGTACTTGCTCTTTGTCTCAGTTTCTGATAAGATCACACGCTCCTTCAGATACAGGTGCATTGTTGCATTGCTTCCCATCGGGAGCTGACTGTTCATTTGACTCATATCTAGCGAAGGGCAATCGTTGCCACAAGGTAATAAAAGAGTTGGTAAGAGGTTGCTGAACACAAATTTATGACCTTGAATCATCCTTTCACCGGGCAAGGGGCCAATCACCTCCATAATGCTAGATCCCTGCTCAAGCGTTTTTAAGCCCGCTGGTAAATGATTAAATTAAAGCAACAAAGCAAGTTAATTCAGTGATTAAAAGTCTTACCTAGAGTTTAATTGTATCCCTAAGAGAAGACGATCGTAGAAGCAAGCCTGATTTATATGCAAAAACAAGTGAAGAACTATATTTTTGTGGCACCTGGCTAAGAAATGGATCATTGAATTTGTTCACAAAATTACTTACCAATTTCGTTACAGTTGCCTCTCTTAATAACAATTTACACGGAAAGTTCATAGTTATGCTCAAAGGACGGCATTTGGTTGAGCTACTGAAGTGCTTTGGTGCATACCAAGAAACATTTGATAATTGCAGCTAAGACTTCTAGCAATATCAGTTGACCGCCATAGAAAAAATTTAACCTGTTCTATAGCTGACTAAATTTCCTTCTCACAATGCAATGGCCGACAAGTGCAGTTAAGTACTAGTTAAAGCCAATAAATATAATTTAATTTCATGGAATTTTCCCCATCGATAACACGTATAGGATGAGGATAGAACTTGATGCTCTCCTGCTGATGTGCATAAAACCTGAATTTAAATTAATGTTTAATTGTCGACTAAATTTTAAAAAAGTTAACATTTCAGGAACTTTATTTCCCATCCTCAGAATGAAAAATAAATCCTAGAAAGAGAAATTTTATTTAAGTGGCAAGATCATTGTAATATTCGTCTAATTAACTACTGCAATACATTTATATAAGTAACAGTTTCCATCTTCTGCAAAAAAAAAAAAAAACGTGCAAATGATTCTTAGAATATGTTTTTCAGTCACCCAAACCGCTATATTGCCAGTTTTTTTTTTTAACTTTCACGTCCTTGGTAATTTTTAACCTAATATTTTTAAATCAAACCAGACTGGAGACGTGGGAACGGAGAAACTCCATGAAGCTGACAAAACCCCACGCAACCAGCCCACCGAGTGAAAAAAAGAAACAAGAATGAGAAGATCCGAGATCACAGAATAGCTCTGTGAAAAGATCGTTTAAAGCTGCCAATTCCAGCGCCAGCAAAGACAGAGCCATCAAGACCTTTCCAAACATCCACACACGATGGAAAAAACGAACGAGAATACTGGCCCGTATATGGCATCGTAACGGTTCCTAGGCAAACTCATCAAGAGCACGAGTACGCCGGCTATACCTCACATGAACAAAGGCTCCGGAAGAAAATCAGACAGTGAATGACTGGGGCAGTTCTAATTTTTTTACAAAAAGCAGACCCCACCAACTCTACGACGATGCGCCAGAGCACAAGGCACAACACCATCCGGCATGAACGCACATCGACGAACCACTTTGTCAAGGAAACACAGATGGCAATCGGTAGCAGAACCCCAAACTACATAGCAGTATTCCAGAAGAGGGAGGACATAGCAGTTAAAGTTGCGGCGTGTCAGTTCTACCGAGCCAAACACCCTCCAAGCACGCCTCATAAGACCAATTTTCTGCGATGCACGTGAGGCAACCGAGCGAATGTGGGGCTCAAACGTCTACTGTGGATCAAAATTGACACCCAAGATTACCAAGTCATCAACCACAGGAAGTGACGTTCAGTATGAGTGCAGGGAAAGCAGGTCCCACTGTACGCGACCCGGACACAAACATGGTCTCAGTCTTGCCCGCACTTAGCCTCATCCCCCACCTAGAACACCACGAATCAATCATTTCCAAATCATGCTGAATAGATTCTGAAACCTCTAATCTATCACTAGGCTTATCGCAAACAGCCAGCAAAGTAACATCATCAGCGTAACCAACAAGTAAATTATTAACAAGATCAAACAGATCCGCCGTATGTACAATGAACAACAAAGGGCCCAGAACATATACCCTGTGGGACACCAGATACCACGTCCATAAACGCACTTCTCTTTCCATCAACAACAACACATTGACGTCTGTCAGATAAAAATTTACAAATTACCGCCAGAACTGAACCACCAATACCCATTAATTTCAGCTTATGGAGCAGCCCAAGGTGATTCACGCGATCAAAAGCAGCATTAAAGTCAATTAAGCTGTATCAACCTTGCCTCTTGACCCCCATCAAGAGCCAGCTGCAACACATATCAGAACTAGAGCACTCTGAGAGCGCATACCTACATCAAGAAAGACAACGGTTACGAAAATATAAAATTGGTTCTGAGACCATGCTTTTCTTTATATCAACACCAAAATCTAATCATTTGTGTCCTTAAACAGTGTTAACAGATTCAGTATTTTTTTTTGGAGATCCGTTCATGAACGGATCTTCAAAAAAATTAAACAAGCTGTTATTAATATAAAAAGGCACAAATGATTAGATTTTGGAGTTTATGCAAGAAAATTATGATTTCAGAGCAAATTTTAATTTTTGCTACCGTTGGCTCACTTGGCGGAGGCATGCGCTCTCAGAGTGCTCTAGTTCATGTATTTATTCCTGGCTACATCCAAATCTGTGCATGTAGAGTTATCAGGTTTTTTGGATTACCTCAGATTTTTGCAAAAATTGAAAAGTAGAGAATATATAAAATCATGAAAGTTTGAAAGTGGTGGAAATGGCGATTAGAGTGAATGCTGTTCGGCAAGCATATAAAGTCTAGATTTTATCAACTCAAGAAATAGGGATGTGGTTAAGATAAGAATTCTTTTATTGTATTAAATTATTTGTTTAGTTTCTATGACGCACTAATCACACAAGAAATTTGCTATCAATATGGTATACCGTATACTACAGTCCAATCCAGGAAGCAAAGAGCGTAACGGTAGGACTCACGTGAATCTAGCACAAAAAATGACGTCACATCGACGAAAGGTACGGCTGAGCAGCCTATAGGTATTTTAATTAATTTCACCAGAAAAATCGTCGTAGAGCTAATTTGCAAATTATATCCCTTCAGCACATAAATGAAAAGAATATACACTAATTGAACAATAAACAATTACCAATAGAAAATTACAGTGGAGGCTGGTGGAATCTTTCACAGCACAAGAGGCAAGCCGGTATGACGCCCTTATTTAGCTTTTTCTTTGAAGTGAAGCCTTATTTACACTTCATATTCAGTTCACAGTGCTCTTCATAAAACGTGTTTTAGTTTATCATCGTACTTTTTTCTACGTGATTCATGTAATCTCCCGCTAATGACTGGCCAGCTACTTGAGCTACACTCATACACAAACACGGTAAAATGCTTGTCGTCAAATACTAAAAGTTTTAGCATGAACTGTTCATATGGTTTCTCTCGCGTCAAAAATATAGCACTGCTTATAGTTTTGGTTAGAATTTAAAAACCCAACCTACGAAGGCCTGAGGTCCGACCCTCAAATACTTCGACTCGTCGTTGTGACGTATTCCTAAAATTCATGGTAAAATAGGAGTACTTGGTGAGATACGTAAAATCTGCGCTAGATGTGTTGAGCTGAAGTAGACCGACCAAATTTTTCCGTAAATTGTGTCTGCTGGGTGAGATACGCTGAATGGGGATTAGACGCGCCATCTCACCGCCTAGATCCGGGCCTTTGGGCCAAATCGGCTACTTGTTTTGGCTCCTATGGTGGGTTTAGCCAATGATAAACACTAAGATATGCCGCTAGAATCTACGTCTCTAGAGCTATCTTTTATCGTACCTTTATTAATCGCATTCTTGGTTATTACATAATGGGCCATCATATGTGTCATTTGGCTACATGCGGTTACGGCTAAGTTTTATTTTAGTCCCATTGAGCCCTTCCGTAAAGCTCTTGGTCCACTGAGTCTCTGTGTAGCACAGACTCTCGGGAGCTGCAACTGCAGTTCGCAAGGTTTTGAAAGCAACACTAGCAAAATGCTGAACATCCCGAAAATAAATGCAACCAGTAACATACATCAATGATGGTCTAACGCAGGTATGCACTAGAAGTTTAGAGGCGTCTTTTTGGGACCACCTTGAGGATGATTCCGCTTGATTGCGCATGATCCGTGCCTTTTCTGACCTCATTTTGACGTGATTCTGATAGCAATCAACCGTGATCAGTGGTGAAAATTAATCACAGTGGGATAATCATGCGTGATCAGAAAGCGATTCCAGTTGTTGGGCAAGTAAAAAATGCAAGTTCGTGTTGTTTTCTTATGTTCAGTGATAAATTGAATATGTTTATTATTATTGTTTGTAATACTGACTTCCAGAATTGTAGTTTCGTTAGTTTTATACCTGCCCGTGTTCAAAATATTTTAAATACTGTTAACTCACTTGTGCATCGAATTCGAAAAAAATAAAAGTTCCTAAGAAATCCATTTCCCACCATTTTCTATAAAAATATGATAGAAATACATTTTTCGAAAATAGACATGGAGTCTCAGGTTTGTATACAATCATTGACCGTTCTTGTGCCTTTCAGTGACTCATCACGACGAGGAGTATGATCACGGAGATTCTGATCACGAGCGCGGCCACAAAAAGACGCCCTAATCATGCGTGATCAAAGAGTGATTCCAGCCGTCGTACAAGTAAAAATTCAAAATTTGAAATGCAAGTTTGTGATGTTTTCTTATATTTAGGGATAAATTGAGTAATGTTATTATGATTGTTTGTACTATGGGTATCCAGAATTATAGTTTCGTTAATTTTATGCATGTGTATGTTCAAAATGTTTAAATAATGCTAGTTCACGTATGCAATGACCTCAGAATGAAAAAAGGGTTCCTAAGAAATCCATTTCACCATTTTCCACAAAATGCGAAGAAATCTACTTATCAAATATAGACATGGCTTCTCTGGTTTGTATACAAAATCATTGACCGTTCTTGTGTTTCTCAGTGATCACGTTGACCATGATCATGGTGATTCTGATCACGAGCGTGGCCACCAAAAGACGCCGATGGTAGCTAGTGACAACGTTTCAGATGTTTCGTGTGCAACTTTTTGTCGTCCGTGTAAAGAGATTGATGGTTATCTGTGCCAGACGAGTCGTCATGGCAACGGCTGAGACGCGTTGCCATGGCATAGGACTGGGGCGCTAACTGGATGGTGATTATGTAGGGAGTTCCGATCTATGCCTCACGGCGAACGGTTATCTTACCTCGACGCCCGGTTTGCCGGCTTGTTAATATTTGTGAAGTGAGGTTGATTTGCGTACTTGCTCTCGCAAAACGTATTGCAGTTCGAAGTAAATTCGATAGAATCTGTGGATTGTAAGTGCTGTCACCAAAAGTGGTAAAAATAAAAAAAGATTATCAGAACTTAGACAATAGTGTGTCTCATCAACATGAAGTGAAGTGCAGTGATAGTGAAAGTGAGACAGTAAAAATGGACCAATCGGAAAACCTTCATGATGTGACAGCTTGTCAGCTAGGTACCCAAACCTTGGTAACTCCTTTTCTCTTACCACAAACTGCATACTAGCCTCTAGGAGTCTAGATGTGCCAAATTTACAACAACAGGAACCAAACTTTGATGGTGACTTGGAACCATGTGATACTAATATTGATGTAACTTCGGCTCCAACTTATGAAAGTGGAACCTTGAAGGCGCCGCATGTACAAATTGGCCATAACCATACCTACTGACGCGAGGGATGCATCACCACCAAATGCAACAATTGAATCATCGTCATCAACAATTGTGACAGCTGAAGAAGAAAACAAAGTTACTGATTCTGTAGGCCTAGTTGATGTAAGCCAGGAGTGTGATTCTGATTCTCCAAGCAGAGAGAACCAATAAAGCTCTACTGATATGGGAGCAAGTGATGAAAAGAGAATAAACAGCAATGTGACCTCATTTGCTTTGGCTGTGGGGGGTGATGGGAGGAACTCACTACTTCCTAGGGTTGGAGAACATGTAGCTTAGTCTCGACAGACTTTCAATGAAAACATGAATGAGGATATTGGTGCAGGTACAGTAAAATCTCAGAATCTTGCCTAGACGTTCACTTTTGTGATTTGTCGAGGTGCAGCTCGGCACTAGTGTTTTTTGCCGAGTTAGATAAAAAAAATGCCGACCGAGTTTTTTTTTGCCGAGTTGTAGCTTGGCAATTACGTCATATTTCCGAGCTTCAGGGAAAAATCAGAGGTATGCCGAAATCTAAAGTTCGAAAAACGGCACTAAAACTGCCTGTGAGCCGAGTTCAGCCAAGGCACCTAGAAAACATTGTTTAGGTGGCGTTGCTTCATGAAGCGGGTAGTGCCAGGCTCGACAGGCCTGGTTGTAGCCTATCATAGAGCCATAAGGTTATTTAGGTACATTCATTTCTTAGTGTGGGGAGTAAGGCCTCTACTATTTACCATCAACTAGACTATAAAATCTATCGAAAACCAACTAATTCTGACAACTACACATAAATTGACAGCTACCATCTTCCAGCATCAACAAAGCGAGCAGTGGTAAAATCTGGTGTGGACCGCGCCAACAAATATTGCTCTGAAAATAATGTGGAGGATGAACAACAACAACTAATGAGGGCAATTTTGAAAGACAACAGCTACCCTTTTAGTAGATTCATTGATCAAGTTATTAATCCCAGCAAAAATTCTTGCGAACTAAAAGAACCTAAAATAATTTCAATTTTTCTTAGAAGCATTTAACTTTCATAGCAATCAAAATTCTATTAACAGGTAGGTGTATCCAGTTTCCAGAAGCTTTCCTCCGGACTCTTCAAAAGCTTAAGAAATTATTTTATTATAATTTTGTTTTACCTGGGTATATGGGATACTGATGCTGTGTAGATAGTTCTAGCGTTTCAAATTTCACTCCCCTGACGACGATCAATCTTAAACTGTGTGAAAGCATGGGCAATGAAACTAAAAACTCAGAAGATTTTCTAAATCATCCTTCTAATAGGTATTGTAGGGTGTATAAAATGGATAATTCAAAGTACCTGTTATTTTATATTAATTGAAAGTGTAAAATTCAAATAGGCCAAAGCAAGTGAATATCATGAAAATGTTTTATAGCTAATGCTTTAGAATGACATTGCCCAAATACAACAGATTGTATAGCGAATGACTTGCCAAGATAATCCCATTCCTTTTTATATACCGATAGGCCCTATACCGTAAATAAAGAATAGTGCCATTGATGTTGAAATCTGAAATTTAACTAAAAAAATATGTTGGCAAGAGCTTCTGAGAGTCACGTAGGCTAATAAGGCTATTGCAAAATATTACACAGAGAATACTTCAATCATCTACTGTATTCTGCACTAGGCCTATATTATTGGAAGCATGTTTCCCCATGTTGATATGTGTAAACAATATCCTGTTATGTATATCCCTTATTGATGCATACAAGTGAATACCGTGTTTTGTCTATACGAATTTATCATGTGCGATCCTCTCTGACTGTATTATGGTATTCATGGAACCCGAACTCGAATTCTAACCTGAACCATGCTCAGCCACATGTGACTGACTCGTTCTTCCCTGTCTTATACGCCGTCCCGACGACAGCGCGTATAGCCGCTCAGCCTGCTCTTGTAATAGTGCCGTGTTTCTCTAATGTAGTTTAAGTGAAGCTACTGTGTTTCTTTTATCCCCTCAACTCCACCGTTGATAAGTCGGCACCACGCTATATACAAGTCAACACCCCAAAATCCCCAAAGAGCTTTAGCTAGGCCTTTGGGATGTCTTTTCTTCACGCTTCCTCGACAGGCCTGGTTATATCATAGAACCATAAGGTTAGTTTGGTACACTCATTTTTTAGTGTGGGGAGTAAGGTGTCTAAGGCTCCGCTAAGGTTCTGAGACCATGATTTTCTTTGTATCAACACCAACATCTAATATTTGTGTCCTTCAACAGTAATTTTTTGGAGATCCGTTCATAACTTACTGAGTTATGCTGGTAATGCTGCTAACAAACATTATGGCAAACATGAGTAAAACATTCAGACGAACCAACCGATCTGCACCATACTTTAATCATTTATATCGTTTAACATTACTAACAGCTCCTATTAATTTCATAAAGATCCATTTGTTATTTTTTGAGTTATTGTGCTAAGAAGCATAAAATCAAAAATAGTGACAAACGAACGAGCATACGGATCATTACAAAGATTTGGCCATTTATTCGTCGCAAAATAGCTACCGAAAAACTTACGTAAATTTCATAAAAATCCGTCTATAACTTTTTGAGGTATGATGTTAGGAAAAATTAGGCGGATAAACAAACAGACATACGGATCTTCACCAAAAGTTAATCATCTGTTTTTCTCAATATACCTAACAATCCCTGTAAATTTCTTCCAAATCCGCCTATATCTTTTTGAGTTATCTTGGTGACACCGTGACAGACAGAATAACACAGACAAAGCTGACGAAAACATAACCTCCTTGGCCGAGGTAAAAATAGAGCTTCACAAGATTTTGAGAGCCATTTACAATCTTAGAAACAATACTAAATGAGATAACTGTATAGACTTGAAGTAGGTACCAGAAAAAACATTTCACTTCTGCTGCACTGAAAAACTTTTGAAAAATCTTTTTCTTCAGATACGAAGTGTTTTTACTATCGTCTGAGACGAAGGTTAAAGGTTACCGTATGTCGATGAGGAGTATGGTAAAGGATTAACTTCAATAAGATATAGCGATACTGCAATAATGGAAGGAGATACCTATCAAGGACGGTGGGATTCTGCTATAATCGGATAGCCTATATAGACCACACCATATATGCATGGTGTGGTCTATGTCGGATATATAAATAATCTTTATTCAGCTATCTGCTATAACATTAAATTGGGCATTCAAGAAAATCTCGATGGTAAAAACACTTTGTACTGTAGTTGACGGTAAGTACTTGACGGTAGTTGGCGGTAGGCTAATTAGCAGTGCTCCTCCAGGAGGACCCTATAGGTGATTTCAACATTAGCTATAGACTTGGAATGTCTAGGTATCCTTCATGCCCCCCTTCTTTCTTCTATTTTCTTACTCCTGCTTTTCACTTTGTGTTCTGTTCTTCCTCTTCTTTCCTGGCTTTCTGTACCCATGTGTGTTGATCCTGTGTGGAAACACCCTCGTCCATGGGTTCCACATTTCTTTAGACTTTTTACCTACTTGTTGCTTCCATTTCACAAATCTCTGTAGCCTTCGTTGAGCGATGCGTCTTGCGAAAAAACTTGTGAACTCGTGTTCACTTTCCTTCCTCTCATTTTCATTCTCGTACTGATGATCTGTTTTACTCTTCCTCTTAATTTCCCCGCTTCCTGTTCCCATTTTCGTTGATCCTGTATGCCATATGGGGATACCCTTGTTCATGGGTTCCACTTCGCTCTCGATATACCGTACGGAAAATCCTTGGAACATCACATTTTGGGCATGTAGCATATGCGTTTAAGATTCTCTTAATTGTTATAATCTGGTGCAATTGTGCTTCAAGCAATGAGAAATACATAAGTGACCTGCAGCTATTATGTTCGGGTAAAAATGGGAATTCACCTACTGATCATCGTCTTCCTTCACGCATTTCAGCTAAACTCAAGCGTGTGCTAAATTTGTCACCAATATCAGCCATTTTTCTTAAATAAGGTGCAAAAAGTCATGGTCTGGTTAGCTTAATTATGTATCAGCAAAGACATATAAGGATTGTTGAAAAAATTCTAAGAAAATACAATTGCATCTCAAAACAGCTTGGAGGTCACACAAATGTTGCAAAAGTATCATTGCAATCATTGAGAGTGTTGCTACTTTTTCTCATAGTGTGTACACTTTTACTCTCAAGAACAACCCGCACGTGGAAAGAACAAGTAAGGAAAGACGTGGAATAAGTGAACAACGGTCACCACAAAACTAAGATATAGAAAAGGAAGCAAGTGGTTGTACAAAGATACCCCAAACTCAGCCCTACATTAAGCGACCTCTGGGCTCATGCTGAGCTAGATTACCCCTCAGTGGCATATTCCAGCGTGCTCTATCCCCGTAAGAATATACATGGAACTCACAAACACTAGGGCTGTCCCGAGTGCCTCTTACACATAGAATGTTGCTGCTGACCGGAGTTTCTGCTGATGAGGTTGGTTTGTAGATCTAGATAGGCCCTCTAAACTTCCCCATCTGTTCGCGAAGTGGTCCGCCGAAAGGTGGTAAGGGATCTTCTAAGGCCTCCAGAATTACAGGGGGCCTGGCTCCTAAGGTAGCTACCTACAGGCCTGGGTCTGTAGCTACGTCGCAAAGTTGGTCCGATCGATGCAGTCCCTGGAAAAATTATTAGACTCAGTCTGATATTTTTGGTACCTATCGTGCATATTTTGGGCTTATCTGGTTAGAAAACGCAAACTGTCGTTTGTTTGTCAGCCATTTTTTTTCTTGGTAACATAACTCAAAAAGCTATGTACGGATCTACATGAAATTTGCTGGAGTTGTTGACAATATTAAAAGACACGAGTGACTAATTTGTGGTGATCACTACTGTACGGTATGTGTTTGTCTTAGTTTTGTCAGAACATAATTACCTCCGCCAAGGAGGTTATGTTTTCGTCGTGTTTGTCTGTCTGTCTATTTGTGTGTCTGTCCGTTTGTCTATCTGTCACCAAGATAACTCAAAAAGTTATGAACTGATTTGGATGAAATTTACAGGGATTGCTAGGTATGTTAGGAGGAACAGATGATTAACTTTTGGTAAAGATATTTCCATCCGTTTGTTTGTCTGCCTCATTTTTCTCAGTGCAATAACTCAAAAAGTTATGGATGGATTTTTATGAAATTAACATGAGTTGTTAGGTATATACAGTATATAAAACAAAGAGTAAATGACCAGATTTTGGTAATGATCCGTTTGTTCGTTCGTTTGTCACTGTTTTTAATTTTATGTTTGTTAGCACAATAACTCAAAAAATAATGTTTAGATCTTTGTGAAATTTATAGGGGTTGTTAGTAATGTTGAAAGACATAAATGATTAAATTTTGGTGCAGATCGGTTTGTTCGTTTGTATGTTTGACTCATGTTTGTAACAACGTTTGTTAGAAGCATAACTCAAAAAGTTATTAACGGAACTTCAAGAAAATTGCACAAGCTGTTACTACTATCAAAAGGCACAAATGATTAGATTTTGAAGTTTATGCAAAGAAAACTGTGGTTTCAGCGCGAATTTGAATTTTTTGCTACCGTTGCCTCGCATGGCGTAGGTATGCGCTCTCAGAGTGCTCTAGTTAAAAAAATTAAAAAGTTACAGACGGATGTCCAAAAAAGAAAAAAAAAATCCGTGAAGTATTTTTAGTGTCGCTAAGTTTGGTGACGATGAAAAAAAAAAAAATTTGGTTTGGGACGATTTGAATTTTCCACTGATATTGCCTTGCGGCAGAGTTATTCTTTCTCTGAGTGCTCAAGTCATAATTTTTCCATTTTGTAATGTTACAGAAGAATATACACCATACAATTGAAAATTACCAGTATTTTTATAACATTAAAGAATATCTACGACAAAATGATGCATTGATATCTGTACTTTACTGTTCTCTAGTTTCTTTTTATATTTTATCCTTTGGTCCTTGCGTCATGGGTAAATTTTTAGAAAACTGATTAATATCGGCTTTAACTCTTAGCGTGACAGTATTTGTTACCGGCAGTCATTTGCGTTTTACATATTTCACTTTTTCAAGTCGTGTAAGTTGAAATGGAGGAAAACGGTTTGGCAACGCCAGAGATCCGGAAAAGCTCTGATATAAGCCGTGGTGTATCCAGAGCGAAGGATTCTGCAAGGAGAAAATCTGCTTATTGCCTACGTTCTTCAGTTGACTTAGTTGCTGTTGGTCGCAAGATTGGACCCGCTGAAGAAAGTTCCCAGGATGAAACTAAATTTAGGAAGGCTAGCCTGCCCAATATTTCCAGTAGCTCGTGCAACGGATTTCTTTCTTCCAAACGCTTAAAAAACGACGTTTTCTCTGCTCTCAGTGAAAGACTAGAGAACCTGAAGGAGTTTGCGAATGAAGGGTCACATTCAAAAAGCCATCTTTCTACCGACCCAGTACGAAGGTCCTCCGTCATCCCCTGCATTGCTCAGAATGTTGATAGCACCTCTGGCAATACAAGGAGCGTTAAAAGCGCATCTGAACCTACTAAAAAGTCTCTGAAAACGCATTTTTCGTCACCAGAACTACTGCCACCGTGCATTTCACCAAAAGCTTGTAGTGTTTCTGCAAGACGCTGTTTCTCGGCTAAGAAAAGTGATAGTTTACGGCAGTCGTCGTCGCATATTGATGTCGGAATTAGTATGAAGTCCACTGCCGAAGGTCGCTTGTCGTTGGACCTTTCTTCGGCCGCTACTTCCAAGTCATCCCTTGGTCCATTCAATGCCAAATCAAGTTCATTCACCATGGACAAGAGACACCTCTCGAAAACCATCTCAATTAACTACGATTTGGCGGGATCCAAAATGTCCGAGATGGAAATGAGTGACAACGGATCTTCTAGTACCAATGAAAAGGAGATCCATCCGGGATATTC
>LQNS02277097.1:35884245-35895065 GCA_001587735.2 Parhyale hawaiensis | reverse complement strand
GAAAACCATCTCAATTAACTACGATTTGGCGGGATCCAAAATGTCCGAGATGGAAATGAGTGACAACGGATCTTCTAGTACCAATGAAAAGGAGATCCATCCGGGATATTCATCAACGCAAGCGCATCCTCCAACAACTGAACGCAAAATGTCTCGTTCTCGTCGAAAACTGAGCAGTCACATGTTTAAAACAGTGGATGATCCTCAGGCAACTTCAGCCATTCCTCCGTTGGTGATGGATGGGTTTGCTACCAAGGCTGTTTTGGCAAACGTAAGTAACATCATGTTTAACATGTTATTTGTTACTATTGTATAGTGTCCTTCTTTCGTTTGTAATATAGTTCACGCTAGGGTACAGCGTAGTTAATGTATTGTGCAATTTGTTTTAGCAATACTTTTTCACTGTAGAGTGGTATCGATATGACTTTTGCTGCCGACATCAATACACCTATACCTGAACATCATTGATAATTTGCCGATAGCGATACCAATAGTATTGATACACCTCAACTCTACTATCAACAGTAGTGACTGTACTTGTGCTATGTAGAGTCTACATGCCTTTGGTATAATTCACTACCGGGACGTTTACTTTTCATGTTGCTGAAGTGCCGCAGTTCCCCATCCCCAGTTTTATTGCATGATAGGTAGTGTCACACAGCAAGTTTGTGACGGAATTGTTGTGCTGCGGCTTGCTAATTTTGTCAGGCTTGATATCCGTATCAACAATAACCTTCTTGTCCATTATGGTCATCGCTGCATCTGTGGTAGTTGAAATGCATCGAAGAAAAGTCCGCTGGTAAAAATTAAACGCTTTTGTCACAGATGTAAAGTACTTACCCCAAAAGACTGTATGTGTTTTGCCGGTTTATATGACAAAACTATTCGAGATCTTGCTTCTGTTGATACAAAGTTTTATATATACTGGTTGTGTACATTGTTCCTGTGCTATTTCATAACTCTGTACAAAATTTCAGTAATTTTAAAACAAGAAGTTGACATAGAATAAAATAATTTAGTAGACACGGGGTTAATTTTTATTGCAGCTTGTGAACAGAGTTCTGACTCCCAGTGAACGAATTGGAAGGAACCTGACACCTCTGCGCCACTGCCTGCGCATTCCTCCAAGGTTCGCCACTCGCCCTGAGAAGTATTCTGTTCTTCCATACGTCCTCCGCACAAATGCCAGGGTTAGAGATGTTTTACATTTTTTATGTATTTATTAGTGACTTCCTAACTGCGTCTTGCAATATCCGTATAATATTTGTTGCCACGTGTTCGATTTGTCTCCTTGAATCATAATCTGATATGAAATTATCCCGAGAGCTTCAATTCAACTTTAATCGAAAGGTTTGCGCAACATTATAATAGTCCGGATTTGCATTGTGTAAATTAGTTAGGTAGCTACTTGCTGGCAGTAGAGATGAAATATGTATTGAGTTGTTCTGCGCAGCCTTTGATTTAGCCTTGCCCAGATTAATTCAAAATCCGGATAAAAATTACAATAACGTCACATAGAATAAGGCAATTCAAATCCACTTGGGGACAATGTCAAACTTGATCACAATTCCAAGTGGCCATCGGTTGAGATTAGTTACCGTATGTTTATCTATCCTATGTTATGGGGAGCAGTGCCCCACGGAGATTGTGTAGGTTACTTTAGACATTAGCTAGGCATTCTGGACGTCTGTCTTTCGTGTCCACGTCCATACTCTTGCTGATGATACTTTAGTCTGTCCTTCCTCTTCTTCACCGACCTGCTTTGCCTATGCGAGTTAATCCTGTGAGGGAACGCCCTCATGTATGCGTTCCTCATTTATGTTGACATACAATATATCTCTTCTATAATGTAAACTTTAATATGTAAACTGTAATATGTTTGCACCTAAGGGGACCCATTTGGTTGCGTTTCAACTTGTGATATCCAATCGAAAATTGATTTAGTCTAATTGGGCTGTTCCAAGTGTAACTCTGTTAGATACAAGAAGTGCGCGTGATGATACGGTACTTTCCTCGCATAAATGTGAAGGTCACAAACAATCTTTTGATGCTAATTAAATATATACGAAACGTGACTTATTCTGTTCCAGCCACCCCGCAATCCTCAGTCAAGAGTGATCATCGTCAAGGCTGTCCTGATGAAACGGCAGCGGAAGAGGCGGAAGGAAAATTTTTTATTTAGACGGCTGCCCTTCAGTCGCGTTGTGTGTAGCGAGCGTCTTAGGGACTTGTCCACTAAGCCATTTCAGATTACTGGTGAAAATCCTAGTAATTCATTAGTGGAAACTCCAGGCAATTCTGTTGGTAAATCCTGCGATCGGGACCTAAATCACTTGGCGGCAGTCTCTGAGAACTCTGTCAGTAACAACTGTGGAGAAGTTGCCACTCACGCAGAAACCACAGTTAGTCCAGTATTCGGTTATGAAAGCAGCAGCAATGGCAGAGAAACAACAGTTGGAGCTTCAAAAATCAGCTCGAACGCGACCAGTCATCTACAAGCAACAGAAAGTGGTGCCCGCGTGACCAACGTTGGCCATGATGCGCCTTTGAAAGGGTTTCTATCGGCAGTCGAATTGAATGAAAACAACTGGAATGGAAGCGGTGATCGAAGTCTACCTACATCGACGAGGTCCTCTGCTAGAAACCCAGGAAGAAAGTTCACTCTGCACTTGACTGACGCCGGTATGAGGGCCGTGAAGCAGTTGCATTTGGAGAAAATCTTGGATCGTCAGAAAGAAAAGGCTGCCAGGGACGCTAAGCGCCCCAATAAAAGTGGCGACAGCGCTAAAAAGGTAAGACATTTCAGGAGTTATTCCAGTGAGACGGGCTCAATATTAGGCTTCGAAGGACTACTCTTCATTGACCTGCTAAAATAATATCAGAGGCACGAAGGAAAATGAGGTGTTCACCAAGAATTCTTTTGTGATGCTTTTTTGTTTGTTTTACCTCTTATCGAACAGTTGCGAATAAGTCTATAACGGACCTGTATACTGCAAAAAAAAATTTAAATATCTAAAATCCATTTTTGAACTCGCTGCAATTTTTCTTTTTATCATTGGAATACTAATTCGCTAGTTATTTGGGGTTGAATAAATGTTCCTACCCACAACTAGTGTGATCTAAAGCCACTAAGAACCAACCGACCGGCGCGAACCGGTAACAGGTTAAGAGGATAGGATATTGGAGACAATCCTTCATTATATAATGCCCAATTGGAAATTTATCGGCTGCCTATGAGGAAATAGTGAAAGGTATCCGATAACATCGGATAAATGCCTATAAATTGCTGATTGGGTGAGACCTCATTGTGCTTGTGAGAAGAAGAATACAATGACCGCGATGGATACTAGCTGCTTCACTTACATTTACAGCGAGCTGTAAAAAAGTAAGGTGCTTGCTGGTGTTCTATAGAGCTCTTGGCTTGTCAATAAAGTTGGATCAATACTCCGGTATCTGTAGCAATAAAAATGGCTAACGCTGAGACATAAGGATTTTTTCTTGAGGAATTTTTGCATCTGAACTATTTTCGAGCCCTCACTATGTTGATATAAGTTTTCTTGTAGCTTTGGTGTCACAAATGGATGTTTTCACTGCGTCGATCTATTTGTTAACTAGGGTACATAGTCTATTATTCGAACTAGCGCAAGATGCGTTTCTGTTTCATATCCTTGGAGGGATCGGTTGGGCCGTATAGGTCACAGGATTGTTTTGTGCTATGGGTAGGCACTTCCCGCTTTAATTTTTTCCTCTTCTTCTGTCTTGCCATCAATAAATGACTTTGTTCTGTTCATATTCGTAACGTGCGTTATCCGTGCTCTGTAGCCCTCATTGTATGGGTTTCTGGTTTTGCATAATGTTATGCATGCCCTTGTTTCTTTCCCGTTTTTAATCATATTTTTTATCTATCGGGCCAAGTATATATGTTGCAACTTTGGACATAACTTGCCGATGTGTCACAACCGCGGATCTGCAGCAATAATTCGTTTGTAAGATAATCTCGTTTGTTAAGTTTCTATCTTCTTTTCTTCCTCCGATATCTAAATGATACTGACATAATGGCAATGGCTCATAGAGGGCCGGGGCGTAAGTCCCGACTGGTCTCTGGGAAAGGGCCTGTTGGTCCGTCTACTGCCTGCTATCTAATTTAAGCCGTAAATGCTCAGAAAACTCCCCTTCTTCTCTTACTTCCATCATTACAGGTCTCTACTTCTAGCATCTGTCAAAAACCGTAAAAGCGCTCTCTTCCATCACTGCAGATTTGTACTTGCTAATACAGGTATCTGTCCTCTTTCGTGCCCACTTTGCTTCCTTCCATATTCATACTCCTATTTGTTCATGCTTTATTCCGATCTTCCTCTTCTTTCCTGACTTGCTGTTTCCATGCACGTTGATCCTGTGTGGGAACACCTTCGTGCATGGGTTCCCCATGTTTCTATCGTCATACTTTATGTCCCTTGCTTCTTCCTCTGATAGATTACCATTGTCGTGGAGAAGGAGGCCCAAGCTACTCAATATTATATGATAATTCCGGTACCTATCTGTCGTAAACCGTAAAAAATACTCTTTTTCATAATTGCAGGTCTCTACCTGCTAGTATCTGTCGTAAACTATAAAAAAAATGTCCTCTTCCACCACTGCAGGTCTGTACTTACTAAAATCTATCGCAAATCGTAAAAAAACGCTCTCTTTCATTACTGCAGAGACCCTCAGACAAGAGAGAGAAGAAGAAGAAGCCCAGGTACTGGGAAGCGTCTCGCTGCTGCAGCCCCACGGAACAGCTGCTCAAACAGCACCGTTTGCAGAGAGACCTTCCGCTGCCATCTGAAGCTGATCTCGACAGGTGTGGAACCTGTAGTTTGGTTTGTTTTCTCTCTGACTCGCCTTGAAATTGGTCCATGCTTTTTTAGCACTTGTGAGTTATCTATCGCAGCGTTTTGAAACACGAAGGCCATGAAAACTTCACATGTCGGCATGACATTGTCGACAGATGCACTGTTGTAAATCTACTGGCAGTGCCATGCCGATTGAGAACTATAGTTTTTCTTGTTTTCATAGACTTACCGCGAAATAGTTTCATTTTATTTGTGATATTGGTGACTTATCTATGACCATTTTTTACTTATAATCAGTTCCCCGGATGGTGTTGCCGCACTTCGAGCGACCCCAATAATTGTGCTAAAATTCTTTAAGTGAAAGAGGCACTCTCTTCCACCCGTAATAGAACTCTCAATAAGCTAATATATATCTTCTAAATTGCACTTTTAGCTTTCTTATGCAGTACATCCAAAAGAACATTATTCACAGATAAAGTGTTGCCCATCGCCAAAATCGGAGTTGCAGTTATTAAGTTGAAATAAATTCGTAACGTGTAGCATATTTCTAACTGTACTACACACAGAAAAATGGTTGTGTGCCATTAAGCAAAATAAGTTAACTGTAAACTACTTTGTCGTTTGAATTTGCGTCAATGCACATTGTCGTTTGTGATGAACAACAGTGTCTTTTACGATTAATTATTATTGCCTTGTAGCTAAAATATTACGTCGTTAGTGATAAGAAACCAGGTGTTTTTTGTCGTAAAGAACATACTTATCTGAGTGCATGTTAATCTTATGTGTAAATTTATTAAGTCTTTGTCGTAAACGACAAAAATACTACACCAAATAAAATGCGCACCGTATATCAAATTGTAACACATATTTTTTAGTTTAAGATTTTTATTTTATTTTTATCAGATATTAGATAAAAACGTGCGAAACTCTATTGTTAATCGACATTTATAGCTTGTGCCATGTTTTACTATAAGAATGTTATATATAAGAATGAATACCTTAGGGCGCTGCACCTTAATTTGTTGGGCACCGCATCCATACGAGAAAATAAATGATTCATCTTTCTATCCTCGGTCCACCCCCCCCCCCCCAAAAATGTATTTATTACGTGTATGAAGGGTGGACACTTGCTATCTATTGGAATAAATCTCTATGCCAACTATGACATTTTCTCCATATTAGCTTTAAGATAGAACACCTCGGAACACTGCGCACCCTCAGATCAATTTTTGTTCATTACATGCAGGTAAATCACCGTCAAAAAGTAAAGCTAATATCGTGATGTGCGCTGTATATCTAACTGTACTATGGCGCTAGACTCTAAATTTCTCCATTTCTTGTCATGCATATCCTTTTCTCTCTCTTGAAAAAAATGATTAGCTGGTCTGTAACTGTATCTTCTAAATTGACATTCCACTTTGCACCTTGCTTTGAAAACCTTGTAAACGCACCGTTAACAAATTCGTGACATCTTGCCCTAGCTTATATTTTCTGCAAACTGTGTTTCATGTTCTGAAAAACCCTTTTTTGCATTAACTCTGTTTAACAGACTTTTCTCTTAAAGGAAGATAGTATCACTTAACATAGAGGCATTGTACCCGCAACTCTACAAACTAAATGCTAATTCTCATTTATGTTAGTACAGTATTTAGTATTTTTCTTATGCTAGTATAAAGAATGCCACCCTCAGGATGCTGAGCCCTAACTTTGTTGGATACAGCACCCATATGAGGAATAAATGTTATTTTATTTGCTTTTGCAACATTGAGCTCTTTGAAATTTACGCGTTTCAGCATGACTATACAACGTTGATTCCTGTTCGCCAAGATGACTTTTTATCCAGGTTGTCTGTTGTTCTCATTTGGGATATTTTGAGACGCCTGATTCTTCCTGAGGTTCTGAACTCTCTTATCGGCGTCATCGAAAGATTGGCTATTGTCCATTTTATTTCTACCAATTCGCTCTTACCTTTTGGTTGAGAAATAGCATTATTGCTGATTATTTTGAAATATTTATTTATATATATTTCATGTCTAAATATGCGCTGCCGGTAAAAATGATGGATAAGAATGTGCGTAGGTGCGGTGTTCAATCTGTGTTCATGTTATTGGTACTGAAGCTGCTATGAATGACCAGCTTTATTCTTCGATGGTACAGTATCGTCCCGCGGTTTTCAGCCCCGTGAAATTTCTTCGATAGTTGAACTGGGGGGAAATTGCTCATGTCTATTGCAGTAGCGTTGCTTGCTCAACGAGACCATTGCTACCTTTTGGGCTTTGAAACGTTAAGGCGAAAGAGAAGTCAAATTTTGAAGCGCGGTGGAAACTTTTATTCAGGGCTGTCTCGACCACGGATTAGTTGGGATTTATATTAGGACAATCAGCGGCATCATCAGAGACGTGTTGCAATTAAAATCCGTTTGGGCAACCGCAACCTGGATTGAGGTTATTAGAGCGTTATTTATCAATAAGCAGTGTAGGTTTACAATGATGAAAATCAGTGTTTATTATAATTTTGTAGAAGTCAGCTTGAAGTAAGTAAACTTAATTACTTACTCAAAACCTGCGAAGTTCGCTCGCTGCTCATTTGCATAAGTTTGCCTTGGTGTTCCCTTCATTTGTAATTTATGTTACTTAGCTTTTACTCGCGTCACCGTAACCCGTGTCGCAATCGTCATCCGCTTTTCGAGTTGTGATGGCGGCATAATTTGCGAGCGTAATCCAAAACTACTGATTACAACACGCCTCTCCATCGAAATTATTTTTTTTTTTAAAGGAAGAAAGACTAAGTAGTTATAAAAACTGAATCGCAGGAATGGTTACTCGATATACGATGAATTTGGTGCAGTGCAAAATTTCTGTTGATGAGAAAACTACGTACGTGAGCGCTGAGCAGTACCTATAATAACACGAAGGGGTGACTGGAAGTACTTGAAAGGGTTGTGCATATCCAGCGTCGCCAAATCAAGAAAATTACTGCCTCTAGCGTATTCAAACCAGTTGTACGACTGTTTCGGCGAGGGTTGAATTTCCACCTCTAATAACAAAAAAGACGGTTGTCATCATGGGAGTTTTATATATTTCTTTTCTAACACAAATTTATCCGTTTTGTACTTCTCGAATAGCGCAATGTTTATCTGCTGCACATTTGTTATCGACAATCTCCCAGTGTACACGTTGGACGATCACTGATCTGTGGATCATTGAAACTGGTTCGAATGCTCCAGATATTGAACTGGTGCTCGTGCATTCTTCATGACCTGGGGAAATACTGCTACTACGTACGGTACCTCTCAGTCTGTGCTCATATATAGTCCATTACCGCAGTGTGATACGGCCAGATCTCGATCTCTGCAACCTTGACACATCAGTACACCTCAAGCTTTTGGTCAGGCTGATATGATTTCTCCTGACCTTGATGTATGCCCTGAAATTCTATTCGACATGGGGCCAGCAGTACGTGGCGATTTTCAGTCGGGGTCCCAGAAGGTGGCATTAATTTCAGATTATGACTAGAAATCGTTCATTCTAGACGGCTTGGGAATATCAGATTGTCGCGATTACGTGGTCATGGTCTCAAATTGTGGCGGAATTCTACAGGTCTCGACAATCGCTGGGCCAGTTTCTACGACCTCGGGATATCAGTAACGCCTCGCTCGATGCTAATTGTCTCTGAGAGGGGCTTAATTGTTGAGCTCTCGACGAACGCTCTTCCATGCAGCGCGACCTGAAATGTATCACTCTTTGATATTCCACAGAGTGCGCTACTACCTGGAACAAGGGCTGGACCGCTCACAGATTCTAGAACCGCCCGAGAATTTGCTCAAGATAGTGTCGCAGGATCTGGACCGACGCAAACTGAAGGATATCAGGTAAATATTCTTCTTTTGGCTGCCCGTGTGCGCTGGAAACTTTGTCTATGTCATTTGTGATACGCACGATAGTGTATTGTGTTATTCCTTTATCTAACACGCAGTGAAAGGGTAAACCGTGAGCTTCGTGGCTTGGTAAGTTTTTGAACCAGCTGGAGAATTATGTAAAGTTTCAAGGCATCTAATGACACAAAGTATATATATTAGGCGACTCCACAATGTTCTTCGGTAGATAGAAGTAACGCATGTGTTAAATCTGCGGACAACTAAACCAAGATTTGAATTGATAGAAGTAAGCCCATTTTAAGTTTCGATAGAATATTACAAATGCAAGCTTTCTAGTTACCTTAATCTGATGAGATACTTCAGATGAATTAGTTGTAATAATTTGTATACAATAAGATAATATGGTTGAATCATTTATACCAGTTTCATTGCTAGATACTGCATACCGTATGTATTATTTCTAGTCACTTATATTCTTGTTGTGGATTCTTCAATTTTAGTCACTTCATTATCGTTTGTTATTACTAGTGCATTATTGTAACGTGCATTTCCCTAGATACTGCAGATGCATTGGTTTTAGTCGCTCAAGTGGCGTTAAATATAACAGGTGCATTGTTGCGTTCGATATTACATCATTTCTTTTATGTAGGTAAATGTCATTTAATGCTGCACATACATTATTTTTAGTCAGTAACAGGCATTTGGGAGTCTAATGATGTATACTTGGAAGCCATTGACGTGCATAATGTTTTGAATGCGCGTTGCTACAATGAAATGTTTACACTTTTGAGATTCGCCGCTTATGTACTGCAGGAAAGACCCCACAACTCCTCTAATACAATTGGCTTGTCTAGAGATTCACTAACTAATTGCAAGTGGAACGCTGCTTAAGTGATAGAGGATCGTCCTCCTGGACCTGGTCTGACATGGACTTCTCTTGATATTCGTAAACTCAGCGCATGTAGAGTGCTGGCACGGACATGAAGGTAATCTACAGCTGAGCCGTGTTGTAGTCACAACGCCAGCGTTACCTGTGCTTTATGAGTGTCACCCAGGAAGCAAAGAATGTAACGGGAGGACTCAATAGGACTGAAATACAAGATAGCCGTGATCGCACGTAGCAAATTTACATCACATCGACGAGTCAGAGTGTTTAGGTGTAGGACCTCAGGCCTTCGTACTCTTTTATCTTGAACATATCGCAGTAATTTTTCGATTTACAGTATTTCATTCAATCTCCCGCTCATGACTGGCCAGCTACTTGAGCTGCAAAATACCGAAAAATGTTGTCGCCAAGTACAGAAAGTTCGAGCAATAGGATAACTGTTACTGTAGTTTCTCTCGCGTACAGAATTGGTTATATTGGTGCTTATATTTGTCGGTTAGGAATAAATATGTTCTGTGAAGAGCACTTGTGAACTGAATATGAAGTGTAAATAAGGCTTCAGTTCAGGAGAAAGTTAAATTAGGTCGCCAAAAGGGACCAAATTCGTCGCTAGTGATGTGAAAGTTTCCACCAGCATGCACTGGAATTTTCTATAGATAATTGCTGATTTAGTATATATTCTCTTAATTTATTTATACGCTAGAGATGAATTTAGCCATTTAAGACAATTTTGATGGTTCAGTTAGTTAAAATCCTCTTAGGTTGCTCAACCGAATATTCGTTGATGCTGACGTCACTTTTTGGTGCTAATTTTTCATGAGTCCTCCCATAACGCTCTTTGCTTCCTGTTGTCACCCCTCCGCTCAATTATGTTTCAGTTTGTAACTGCTAAGTGAAGAAAAGTAACCCCATCTATATTATTACGGGTCGCAGAGTATGCGTCCTTGGTTCCGGTCGCCCAAACAAGGTTGTGACTACAAGTTTACAACACGCCTCTGATGTACCGTCGCAGGTTTCGCGTGGTCGTGAGTGACTTGGTGGGGGAGCTGGAACAGAACTTCCTGCTGGGGGTGAGACGCGCGGTGCTACTGCACAGCCTCGCCTCTGCTGATGAGAGGAAACGGTGAGGGACTGCTGTTAGCTACTGTTAACATTTTTTATATTACGTGTCAAAGTGAATCACTTGTCCATCCGTTCAACACTTTATGGCAGGGTTGGCATTAAA
>LQNS02277097.1:35856218-35881305 GCA_001587735.2 Parhyale hawaiensis | reverse complement strand
TTACTACTTTACGGCTGTCATACTCTAGCACAAGCATATTGTGGTCTGTCACAATATCAAACTTTCCTTCCTCATCCACCCACATCTTGCTCACATTTGCCCTAGCTTGTTCATTTACTAGATAGTGGGTCTTGCAGTAGTGACCACAAAGCTTACATCTGCATTAGGTTGTAGCTAATAATTGAAGTCCCAATATTAATTATAAAATAACCAATATGACAAGGGCAGCAATTAAAACACATTTTCATTACATTACTGGCAGTTTATTCTTGTTATATGAAGGTTTTGATTCATCTTAAATCATCTTCAGGAAATGATTGAGATATTTTCAAATTTCTTGTAACAAAGACTATCTCAGAAGTATCCTATATACCAAAAAACATTATCATTTCAGATCTATCAGTTTAAAATAAAAAGTTCGGAGGAAGAAGCATGATCATTTAGGCTGGTGATTGCTCATGAATAAAAATTGATTCTAAAAGTTTCAAGTCAAATTGATGGCAAGACGATAAAATTCTAAAGTCCTCATTAATTATTTGATGGCCAGCATCAGGGAAAAGGTGAAAAATTTTGCTATTGATGTTGGGGGTTTGTTATCCAGTTCTGAAAGAAATACCTTGATGCTAAAACATTCTGACCCTCTTACTTCGGTATTATTTTACTTTCACTTACACATGATTTTCATGACTTTTCTTGTGTTTAGTATGTAAACTGGGTCAATTTAAGACATTTTACATGAATGACGTTTTCGTTGCAAATGCTTAGTTTTTGAGATATATGACTTTGAATTTCCCATTGTTTTTCTATGGGAGAAAATACCGAGCGGTCCCAAACAAGCGAAATTAGGGTTAGGTTAGGTAAGGTTAGGTCAGGTAAGATTAGGTTAGGTTAGGCAAGGCCAGGTTTGGTTCCTTTAAAGCCTGTGATGACATCGGCTATTTTCTCCCATAGGAAAACAATGGGAACTTCAAAGTCTAATATCTCAAAAACTAAGCGTTTGCGACGGGAACGTCATTCCTGTAAATTGTCTTAAATTGACCCAATTAATATACTGAAAGCCACAAAAACCCCAAAAAACATGTGTAAGTCAGTAACAGTAAGTGAAAGTAAAATTTTACCCTTACTTCTTTGTCCCTGTTATATAGGAAGCAGAACACTCTCTGCATTAATGCTCATAAATGATGGAAGAAGCAAGTGAAAGAGGCAGTGTGTCTTTGAATTTGAAAAATGTGGCAATTGTTGTATTTGGTTTTAGTATTATTTGAATCTGGAGATGTGGATAAAATATTTTAAAAAGTGAAGTAATTTTCTTTTTTAGATTCAACAAACCACCATCATCAATAGCTAAAATAGTTGGATCATTTTCTTGATGCTGGCCATCAAATAATTAATGAGGACTTTGGAATTTTACCATGTTGCCAACAATTTGACTTGAAACTTTTAGGATAAATTTTTATTCATGAGCAATCTGCAAGCCTAAATGATCATGCTTCATCCTCAGAACTTTTTATTTTAAACTGATCTGAAAGGATATTCTTTGGTATGTAGGATACTTCTGACATAGTCTTTGTTTCAAGAAATTTCAAAATCTCTTAATCGTTTCCTGAAGATCTTTCAAGGTGAATCGAAAGCTTGATATCACTAGAATAAACTACCGGTAATGTAAAGAAAACGTCTTCAATTGCTGCTCTTGTCATATTGGTTATTATAAAACTACTGTACCTACGTTTTTCTAAAAATGAATCAATTCGTAATTATAAAATGTTTTAATCTTGTTTATTAAACGTTTTAAATCAGCTAAGGAATGTGGAATCCTTGAGAAAATGCAAGATTTCATGTGGACAGTCGAGTCTTGGGTAGTTAATAACCTAAACAACATGGCAAGGGCTCATTTGACTCTTTCTTACTCATAAGTCTTTACTGCCCACGGCCTTCAAGAGATTTTTTTACAATAATTAACTACTGTAATTGGTTAGCAAAGTAGTTTGTGATTTCACTTCTTTGGACAGTCTACTTGAACATACTGCTCTTGCTACTTATTATTATATTCCAGATTTTATTAATATAAGTTCATCTTATAATGTGATCCAAGCTTTTAAAGCCTCAGTTTAGAATGTTGCATCAGCACATGAATGCTTTTTATCTCAGCATTCCGGCCGGCAATGGATAGGGCTCTCCAGAAAATACCCCTCAGGGCAGTTCTGCTCATGTCAACTTTGCTTAAGGTAGTAGCTAGGTTGCAATTTTTTACTCTCTTGAGCTTGCTGTTCAGGAGTCAAAGTGACATAGCCAATGTTTTGCCCTACTCTTTTGATAGCATTGCCACCAACATGACTTGGCTTGCCAAGCGTTGCACTGCCCAAAAAATGTTTTTTCTACCATAGCAAATACCGATTGCAAATAGATTCACTAGCTTTTATTATTTCTGAGCAAATCATGTTCATGTGAAGTACATTTAAAAGAAATGTTTCACAATTTAAATTCTGTCAAGGTCAATAAGACTAGGCTATTGTGCCAAGGATGTGAAGCGTCTTGCCATTCACTAGCGTGAGCAGTAGGCTTAAATTGCTTCAGTGTAATTTGTTTTGGGGAAAAATCTGATTTTGTGGCAGTTTTAGCTATCCAAGAATGAGGTGTCTATAGGAAAGGCTGTGTATATTCAACTACAGTACAATGAATCAATTTTTGTGGCCGTTTTGGCTGCCCAATGGAGAATAAAATGACTGCATGAAAGGCTGTCCTTGTAACTACTTTTCAGTATTATCATAACCACATAGCTTAATTAGGTACTTATAATTGCATATGTAGTGTTAAAAATGAACTTCAAATATTCCCTCTGTATTTTGTGGTTGATTAATTAGGCTTGGAAATGCTGAAAGTGACAACCATTGTACCATGTAAATGGTAATAGCTACACAAGATAAGGTAGCAGTAATTTCATGAGTCTCTAGAGTGAACAAGAATACATTGTAGAAAGAATCCTTACCTTAGTTTCCTAGTGGGGAGGCTGAAAGTTTTGAGTCTCCTGTTTTAGCATCTTTCTCATCTAGGCCAACCACCTGACTACATACAATACAAGAGGTTGTGGTGATGGTTTAGTTCCTTCTCGCAATTTTTGGATAGAAAGATTACATAAAATTATACATTTATGCAAACAAATATAGCTACACTTAGGACAACAACATTATCACCTCTTTTACTTCATTCACTGGTGACAATCACCTTTCTCACGTTGTTTGTAGGTGATATATAGTCTAATTTAATTCCTTGACAAGCAAAACACTTGCAACTTCCTTTGTTTTCAAAATATTTATATACATAAGAGCAGTGCTTTCTTATTAGCTAAAATGTAAAGTAAATTTAATTTGTTACTGAAACAAGACTTGCTGAGGGGTCACAAGTGAAAAGCAATAACTACAGAGGCTTAAGTGTAATAGCAATAGCTATCTGGCGCTGTAGGATATTTGCTACCTACTATGCTTGTCAAGTCAGTGAGGCAGCCTCATTAGCTAGCAAAGATATGACTTGTGGACTCACAAATATTGACATTTTGCTCATATTGACTCACCATAGAATTTACTAAGGTTTTAACTTTAACTTCTACCCTTTTATTATTCTTACAAAGTGCTCATATTGTCTACATCTATTAACTCGTGAGGTTTAAACCTGACAGCTTTAACTAACACCCTGTACTGTATATGCCAAGTGGCTTCCATTGTATGTATTTTTCTGAAATATTTGCATGAGCTTTATCTCCCTGGACAATGTTTGAACTTCTTATTTATTATCTACACTGTGTGTTTTGCATCGGGGTAGACGAAGAAATTTAAAAAACTGGTCAATGTGAATGATGAACTATACAGTAACATTTTTTTAGTCAGTCATTAGCTGTCCCCCATTTGAGATAGCCTACTAATATTTTATATCATACTGTTACCATTATTTGATTATCAATGAGTTATTGGAGGAATAAGCTCTTTTAAAACACTTGAATCGGTGCAGAACATTCAAAAAACCTTTTTTTATCATTGGAAATGTTTCCCCCATAAAACTAAATGAATACTATAAAAGGCAAAAAAGCCCCAAGAAACCCAATAAACCCACTACCCACTGTTTTTCAAAACCCTGGTTTTTTTCAACCCTGCTTTATGGCGTAAGTTAAGCATTAGGGCTCACTTTCATAGAAATAGCACTATTTTAACGATCGCATGTGCGCACCCTGTGCAAAGTGTGCATAGGCCCAAAAGACTTAACCCGTTCATACTGGACTGTACCTAGGTATTTTTTTTACATAGCTAAGGTATCTTTACCTCATTGTATCTAGTAGAGTATTCCCTTTGGCATTATGAGATCACAGCCATTTCTCCATTTTGTGTTGAAACATCATACAGATAGAAAGGAGTAATATTGCAGAAGGATCTCGTTAATATAATCAATATAATGTAGTTTAATCATTTTCGTAAACACAGTTACTGATAGCATTCCACTGTCTGTCGGTGCAACGCTCTATTTAGTGTCTCATCAGCTTCGAAGCAGTAAAATGCTGTTCAGTGACGCTTCTGTGGCTTTTGACTGTACACTGGTACCAACCGCACGTTCTCGGTCAAATATTGATATTTTATGAATTATACGATGAGTAGTTGATCTGCCTTGCTATCAATATTTCAGGGTAAAATTAACAGCAGTAACAAAGAAATAAGAGTGTAAAAATCGCTTCTGTATGAAAACTAGGACCCCGTAATGAGGAGCCGCTGTGAGCCGGGTAGAGATGGGTTCGGACAAAGCTAGGACATGTAACATTTCTGGGTTTAGAGGCGCGTTGCAATCGCAAGCCAGGGATAACTTGTACTTCATTCAATGTTAGCGTCGCTTGAATTCGTGTTGCAGTCACTAACCCCATTGTTACAAAGCAACCCATTTTATTTCGGGACGGGTTTCGGTAAACGTTTCCTTGGTTGCAGCAGCTCAAACAGCGTTGTGACTCGTGATGCAACACGTCTTTGTACTCGTGTTCTTTATACAAAGCTCCCAGCACCTGTGAAGCTGTGAATGTCTGGTAGCTACGCCATGAATTGTGTTCTGTATTTACTTACGTGTAACTACCTATGTAGACTATATGAATTTTTATATTTTTCTTCTTACGCCCTGATAAATGCAGGTAGGAGTAGGTGTTGAGTCAGGTTAAAATTTTGGTTAAAAGAAAGACTCAGCATAGAGTTCACTTCTTGTTGCTAAATTCGAAATTTGAGCATTGAAGACGTCAAAAGTACCACCTAAGGGTGTTATTTATTCTCATATTATTCTCTTTCTTCACACATAAATCTTTATTTGCTTCGACCTGAGCGTACGATATGTGAATTATGAGATCAATGCAGGAAAAGGGTAAGCCATTCATTTGAGCAGAGCTACGAATACGACCGAAGAAACCAGTTGTTTCGTTCAACTAATTTTAATTATTTCCCTAATTTGATGATCGTGCAGGCCTTCGCATAACATCCAATCCCTTTCTTCTTACTCTTTGAAGTCAATAAACGGATTTTGGATGCAAGTGGTCTTCATATGTAATGAATATACAATAGGTCATATAGTTAATTCGTTTCTCATATTCTGCGTTAACTTTTAGCATTTGCTTTCGTCTTTGAACTTGAAACCAAATTTTCAGAAAAGTAGAGCTGACTACCTATACATTATGCTCTCTGTCTCTTCCCTCATGAGGCAAGCAGTGATAGCACTTCCCTCCTATGTAATGGGGAGTCAGGCCCACTGGACCTTCTTTTTTTAGAAAACCTTACCCTTAGTTTCATCCTCAAGCTCACTTTACTTCAGTTCTTTAGGTTTTGCCTTGTTTATCCTCTTTTTCCAATGTGCATTACTCATGCGCGTTGGTTCAGTGTGGGAACACTGTGCATCGGTTCCATGTTTCTCTCGACATACCGCCCTATGTGTCCCTGTATATTTATCGTCCAGCTGTCGAGTGCTACATTTATTATGGCTTACACTTTTCACTAACTGTGCAATTTAAACATGTTTATAGAATAGTGCCATGTAATAATAAAAATCAATCACCTTCTCCCAGTTAGTGGAGAGGTATACAGTATATACAAGTTTATTGGAAGACTGGACGTTTTCGGCCGTCATAGTTTTCCAGTTAACTAGCATCCCCCAAAACGAGTTTATTACTTCCTGTTTCGAAATAGTCGTTCCACATTTCAATTGCCTCATTTTGGTACTCCCTCTGATCTCATTTGGTAATCCAAAGTGAGGCAGTTGAAATTTGTGGCAATCGAACAACTTGTTTTTAGAAGATACAGTAAATGTCACTGAACATGTACAACTACAAGCTGAATTTAAAGCCCTCAGGGGCATATTGGGGCGGGCCCTATCCCTGCCACAATATGTTTGGGCATCACGCACCCAAGGGTCCCGAGTGCCTTCTCCGCGGGGGATGTAGCATCTGGCCGCAGTTCCTGCTGACAAGGTTNTACGGACGGCGCAGGTGGACCTTCCAACAAGACAACGACCCCAAGCATACTGCGAATTTAACGAAAGAATGGTTTCAAAAGAAGAAAATAAATGTTCTTCCATGGCCTAGCCAATCACCAGACCTTAATCCAATAGAAAATTTGTTGCGTCTTTTTAAATCTGGTGTCCACATACGGTGTGCCAAAAACCTTACTAAATTAAAGGTTATCTGCATGAAAGAATGGAAAAAAATACCATCAAGTGAATGTGAAAAGTTAATTTCCAACTATAACAATCGTCTCCATGCTGTTATTGCCAAGAAAGGTCACGCCACCAAGTACTAATGTCATACTTTTTTTGGTCAAATACTTTTGTCCCTCATTGCTTTTCCTTGTGTTCAATTTTCTTGTTATAAGTGCACATTTGACTGTTTTGTTTAAATATTCTATAAAATAAATGTTATGTAAACTTCCTGTATTAATTATCCTATATCAGACGCTGAATTTTTAACAATATATAAAAATAGAGTTTTGCAAATACAGTACTTATGTCTAGGCACTGTATATACAATTTTATTTGAAGACTGGACGTTCTCGGCCGTCATTGTTTTCGAAGTTAACTAACATAGCCCAAACCGAATTTATTACTTCCTCTGTTTTGAAATAGTCGTTCCACATTTCAATTGCCTCATCTTCGTACTACCTCAGATCTCATTTGGTAATCCAGAGTGAGGCAGTTGAAATCTGTGGTAGTCGAACAGCTAGTTTTCTTTAGGGAGTAATGGGTATCGAAGTTTTCGTCTCGCTGTATGCAAGACGTTACCAACAGCAGAAGACAATGTCACTGAGCATGTTCAACTACGAGCTAATTTAAGTTATGCAAGGTTCGATCGGAAATTAGCCTTTCGTCTTGGATAATATTTTGCGTATGCTATGCGAAAGCTTGGGTGTGTTCCTGGAGCCTTCCTGGCATCCACAGGCAGACAAGCAGTACCTGCGGTACTGCACGATGGAAAGCTGCCTTATTGTGGTAGATAATGTAGAGGACAACACTGTTCGCAATACATCTACGCGTCCGCGTACATAATGTCGGGCGGTGTTAAACCAGACTTACAGAAACGGTGGTTGTAATCAGAACCTGTTCCATGCTTTCCCAAACTGTCTTAACCCCCAGCTTACCTCATCTAATCCAAACTTACCCCGTTTTATCCGAACATGCCTAACTTTCGGTGCCACAGCTATCATAAAAGACCACCTCCTTTGTAAGTGCTGCGCCTCTTAAGTTGTTGGGCACTGCATCCATGTGAGAATAAATATGGTGTATCTGACGTATCTATTTCGTATGTATCAGGCTGGACATCGCGGTGTGCCCGCGCCTGTACACCCCGCGCATCATCAGGGCGCCTGTACCGTGGCATCAGGCGCTCCTCACCGCGAGCCACTACGCGGCCCATAACCTCTTCCTGCTGCACCCACTGCTGCATCTGCTCGACCAGCTGTGGTGGGAGAGGTAATGATTATAATCCGCTCTCAATAAGTACTCGCGTTGCACGCCTTAATTTTCAGTGATTAATGCTTTATTGTTTCGTCTGTTTATTTCTTTATCTGTTCGCTGGTGTTTATTCCGTATGATTATTTATGTTGTTCTTTTACAGCCTTGTTCTGTGAGTTGGTACCTAGAAGAAAGCACCCTCATACAACACAATATGGCGACGAATGAAATCGCTTTCCGGTCGTTGAATTTGCTTCGGTCTTGGCTTGCAAGAGCTGAATGTGAGGTTTAAAACTGCAATAATGCGCAACAATTTCTAGCGAGGCTGGACTCCTAAAGCGGAGCTTATCAAAAATTTCCCTCACATAGAAGGGTATTTATTTCCTACTTCTGAATATTGAATATATGAAAATGTAAGGCCGCACCATGGTGCTAATAATGCAAAATATCGTTGTAAATATAATTATAGCTTTACCTTAATATACATAACTATATATTTTGGTAAAACATAGTTGATCGAAGTTAATGGTCATTTTAAATGCGACTTGCATTATGAAGTCGAAGTCGGTAATTGGGGAGTCAATTCCCTAGAAATAGCTGGAGTCAGAGAGTCGAAAAAAAAATTGAAAGAATAGAAGTCGGAACCGGGCTCAGACTTGACCATTCGACCCCGTAACCCTTGGTGCGCGGTCAAGTGAACTTTACCGTAACTTTGTGTTACTGTTACTGGTACATGTTTCACTTCAAATTACCATGCCTTGTGGAAACCTATGATGCTATTTGTACCCGAGTATCTGGGTTTTGTTCGGCATGCACCATGGCTTTTGTTCCTTCCTCTCTTTGGATCACCATTGCCAATAGGAAGTTTGAATTTTCAAAGTAGCTAACTAACTAATTCAAATTCCGATAGCTCGATGTGCATTTGATAATAACATGTTTCTTATTTCTTTTTGCATTCACCATGTAAGGTTCAGCACGCTGAGGTTCATCGACCCCAAGGCTTTCAAGAAAGTGAAAGCATCGACAAGATCTGAGTGTACCACAGCTGATCTCAACCAAGTCGAATTTAAAAATCCGGATGTGGACGCAGCCGATCCCATGGAGCAACTGACTTTTTCAGGAGACATTACAGACCCTGGAAGCCAGCGTCCCAGCCAGTCTGCNATCTGAGTGTACCACAGCTGATCTCAACCAAGTCGAATTTAAAAATCCGGATGTGGACGCAGCCGATCCCATGGAGCAACTGACTTTTTCAGGAGACATTACAGACCCTGGAAGCCAGCGTCCCAGCCAGTCTGCTCCTGTCGCTGATGATGACACCGGCGGTGGACATTTGAGCTCACGCGGCGTTTGGACGAGTGATGATAGAAAATCGGATATTTTACCCCTGTCGCCTGAAGAGCTTGAGGAGCTCGTGAAGAGGCAATGCGCAGAGACCAGGCATATTTTGCTGCAAAGGTTTGTATTAATAACTGAATTATTGACACAGACGGGATAGAGAAGGGGTGGGCAAAATCTTTAAGTAAGGGGCCACATATCTTTTGAAAACTGACAGACGGGGCGGTCCAGCACCCGATGCGTACATATCAAGCATAAAGAGAGAAAAGAAATAGCTACAGTGTTAATACCTTCACTTTGAAAAAATAAAATTTTTGCTGCAGATTTGCAGTTCCTTAATAATTCTCATTGCAAGCTTTTATTATGGGTTAATATATCGAATATCCCAAAATCTTTCGACTACTAGAGGATCCGCGCTGTCAAAAATAACAGCAATGAATTTCTGATGACCTTCCTCATTGCACATACTTTCGTTATTACCACTGCTAACCTAAAAGCACCTGGAAATGAGGGTTCAACGGCTTCACAACCGCTGAGCATCGAAAGTTTTTTTTTTTTCTCTCTCACATGGAGAAAATTCATTGATTTTTGCAAGCCGCTCAGCAACACTTGAAGTAAAAGTTCCGATTTGGTATCATGGCTACGGTAGGCTATCATATAGGTCCATTGCTTTTCACTTAGCGAAGCTGTTTCGCCGACCACTGAAATAAAGTTGAAAGTGTGACTGATGTGACGAAATTGTCTATGAGAACCTTGTGTGGGAAGAAACTAAGAATCAAGATGCATGAGAGTGCTATTGGAAGCTTTAAATATATTCAGTGCTGAGATTTCAGCTTTGGCAATACAAGAAGTACCTACATTCAGACATAAAGTGGCTCTGTACTTTGCCATTGATTCTATGTATGGAGAAGGTAATACTCGTATATATCAGACGAAGCTTTCGATACCTTCATTGTTCGAATTTCAATTGTCGCTGATTAAGATACTTTTCTCGTCAATTGCAGCCTCGTCAGTTTTCTACCCTTCTACCCTTCAGTTTTCAAGGAAGCTTGCGGGGGTGAAGACGGTCTCTAACCTGGCCAAATTCTCGCCAAGGGTATCTGTTTTGTTAAAGCGTGACAGAATATGGACAGATAAATGCATACCGGTCTTTATTGTATTGTAGATAAGGATCCCACTTTCGCCTTCGTCTGCAACCTGGTCATCGATCTGTACGAAGCGCTACTTAATTACAAAATCTGCAACGTGGCCTATAATTCGCCTATTTCATTGAGATGCGGACACGAAATATATAAAAGAAATACACGAAGCTTCCTTATAACGAGGGCTTAGAGTCAGAAGTGACCATGTCCATCTTTGGCGTGTTGTTCCATTCACAAAGTGGGTGCCCGTGCGGCATATTTTTAGTGTCACGGGTGTCTATGCCATATATTTTCACTAGTGTGCCCGCGCTGTCATTCAATGACAGCGAATAATTTGTGTTGATCCTTCTTCATTAACCATGCTTTCCTTAATACAATTGTCAATTTTAAAGATCATCCAGATGAGGGTTCATGACATCTTAATTACCCTAATTACTGAGCATCAAGACTCTTATTTTCTATCAGGAAAATAATTCATTACTTTTGTAGTCAGTTCAGCAACACTGAAAAGAATTGATTCGATTTGTTATCATAGATACCCTAGTGTGTCATATTTATCCGATAGTTTTTTGGTTATTGAAAGATGTTTCGTCGACAATTGCATCAAAGTTGGAAGAATAGCTGATGCAACGAAATCATCCGTGGGAAGAAACTACGAATCAAGATACATGAGAGTGCTAATGGAAGCTTCAGTTATATTCAGTGCTGCGATTTCAACTTCGGAAATGCAAGAAGTGCATGTAGACTTAAAGCCGCCCGATACTTTGCCGTAGATTCGATGTATGGAGAACGTAATAATCGCACGAATCAGACTAAGCATGCGATATCTTCATTTTTGAATTTCAACTGTACCTAATTGAGATACGTTTGCCATCTTCTGCAATCCTGCCTATTTTCTACCTATCAGTTTTCACTGGAGCTTGAGAGGACGAGCTGAGCCTCCAACCTGGACTAATTTCCGCCTGTTTTGTTAAAGCGTGACAGAAAATGGATAAACAAATAAATACACATCGGTCTTTATTATACTTTAGATGCCAAATCTTTTCTGAATGAAGAAATATGGCATAGACAACCGTGACACTAAAAATATAGCTACCTCATGGGCACCCTTTTGGTGAGGGAACCCGATTTCACCAAAAATAGACATAGCCACTTCTGGCTCTAAGCCCTCTATATAATAAAATGCTTGATGTATTTATTTTTTAATTTCGTGTCCGCTCTTGAGTAAACAAGCGCTATAACAGTAACATTTGCTGAAATAAAAGCCTTGCATATCCAAGTCTTACGTCATCGATACCCATGAGGATAGGGAGACATGAGGACGAAATTAAGTTTCTTTCTTTGTCAGGCCATGGGATTAAGGTTATTTTTGTTTGCTTTTCCTATGTTTTGGGAGAATAACGTCCCAGGAGAGCTCATGAATTTCCTTAACTCCTTAACGTTTGGTGAGCCTTTGGGATATCTTTCATTCGTGACCGCTTTACATTTCGTACTTCTACTACCATAAGTATTTACGGACGAGGTCCAGGTAATGTTACTCACGCAACGTCACTTGTATACATATCCCTAATACAAAGTTGCTCCTGGCGTGTCGCAGCTTGTGGCCTAAGGGAGGACCGGCAGCGAACTCTATCCATGGTGCACGTAACCGCTGACAGCTGGATCATATTCCTATTTTTTTCTGACATACGCTTCTTATGCATGTGCGTTGATCCAATGTGGGAACACACTCGTGCATGGGTTACACGTTTGTCTCCTTATACTGAATGTCCCTTCGTCTCCTTGATTGCCATAGTAGCGGGTAGAGAAGGCTTAACTGTTACCGTTTAGTAATGATGGTATTAACTATATCTAGTCGATTAGTTACCTCCGCCAAGGAGGTTATGTATTCGTCGTGTTTGTCTGTCTGCCTGTCTGTCTGTCACCAAGATAACTCAAAAAGTTATGAACCGATTTAGATGCAATTTACAGGGATTGTTAGGTATGTTAGGAGGAACAGATGATTAACTTTTTGGTGAAGATATGTCCATCCGTTTGTTTGTTTGTTTGTCTGCGACATTTTTCTCGATGCCATAACTCAAAAAGTTATGGATGGATTTTGATGAAATTAACATGAGTTGTTAAGTATTTAACAAAGAGTAGATGACCAAATTTTGGTAATGATCCGTTTGTTCGTTTGTCACTGTTTTTAATTTTATGCTTGTTAGCGCAATAACTAAAAAAATAATGAATGGATCTTTATGAAATTTATAGGAGTTGTTAGTAATGGTAAAAGACATAAATGATCAAATTTTGGTGCAGATCGGTTAGTTTGTTTGTATGTTTGACTCATATTTGTCATAACGTTTGTTAACAGTATAACTCAAAAAGTTATGAACTGATCTTGAAAAAAATTGAACAATCTGTTATTAATATAAAAAGGCACAAATGATTAGATTTTGGAGTTTATGCAAAGAAAATTATGGTTTCAGAGCCAATTTGAATTTTTGCTGCTATTGGCTCACTTGGCGGAGGTATGCGCTCTCAGAGTGCTCTAGTTGATCTTAGATTTATATCTCCCAATTTTGCAGCACGGGAAGGAGAATGCCAATGCTTTGCTGAAATGAATAAACCGCGCTTGCCTGTTTCGATAATTTAAAAGTATGGCCGATGGCTGTATTCCGACGCCAAGCATGGTATCGATGGAATTTTTTTTGCTATCTTCATTTTGTCACAACCAGCCACAAAAGTAGTTATATAATAATATTATTATTATGTCACTTTTCTGTTTACCTCTTTATACTCGCATAATTTGCAGTTGGTTGCCGGCCGTGGCGCGGCTGTTTGGTGACCATGTCGACACTTGGAAGTTTTTAGTACCTCGTGAGGCGGGCGAGTCCTTGCGACAGGTGAGCAGGAGTTCAGTTTTTCGACCTACATTAATTTTAATGCCAGGTCTGCCCATGCTACGGGTGAGTAAGAGTTCATTTTGAACGTACATTGACTTTAATGTCGGGCGAGTCCTTTGTCAGCTGAATGAGCGTCGTTCCTTTTAAACAGTTCTATTCATCGAAATTATTTTGCCAAAACTGCTGTTATTTTTCTGATTGTTCTTCGCTGCACTAATACTCTTATCTGGTACACGTGACCATTCTGCAACATATGCCCTCGTTGGAATAATAGCACAACCCTCTGCTGAAATTAGTTGAACCGTTCACAGTTGAGCAGCAGTGTAGTTGGTAGCACATGTGAAGCCACTCGGTAGCTATATATACCGTCTGCGAGCACCTGCTCAGCAGAAAAGCTCTTCCTGTCTGTTAACAATTCTTCCATGCTGTTTTTACAGTAGTAGGGAAGGCACTCGCTGCTGTATTATCAGAGGTTTTGAAAATATCTCCAAAGTTTACGGTACTCATCAGTGAGTTGCAGTATTCACGTTTATATGAAGCTGTTGTATTCGCATTATATCTATATTTAGAACCATTGCGAACATAGCAACGAAGGCCACTATGACCGTCATTAATACAGTGAGCTGTATGAACAATTGGTTGCCGCCAGTTTAGTCTTGATTTTATTTTCACTTTCGCTTTTGATGTCGCAGGTGCGGCGGTTCTTCTCAGCTGTTCGGTCCCGCATGTCCTTGCAGCTGCGGCATCTGGTCATGGCATCTGTCTCTGACTTCATGGCTTATCTGAGCCCTCATACGGTGAGACTTTAGTTCATCGTGGTCATATGGTGGGTCATAGAGGCGTTCAAGATGCCGGTACCTGGGTTGACGAGGTAGTTTTACCAGGGTCTTTACCAGGCCCTAGTAGAACTCCCATGCCAACCCTGGCCGGTACAGTATGTGGTCTACCTCAGATTCGAGTATATGTGCCTTTAAGTTAGGGTAGGCACCTATGCTAGTTGAACCGAACCTATTATAAAATCACACACGTTTTGAGGTTGGCTGGGACTTCATAAAGTTACTTATATATATGTCTATCCTATGTTTTTGGCAGCCGCCATTTGCAAAGCGACTGTGAGTTGCCTGCGCGCTCTTTTGGAATCAGACACATACTTTGGCGAGCCTGTTGTGCGTTCTTCTTTTTCGTTACGTCTTCTGACGATGTTTTTTTTTGCGATCGCTGGTGTGCCGTACAGGCCCCTCAAGAGTTCCCTCTACACCGGGCAGTCTAGCGTGTTGAAGGTCAAGGTAAAGTCGACTTGACGACATCCTCCGCTAGGAAACCAGCACGCACTTTTTCGTGCTCCATATATTGGCCAACTGGCGGCAGAGGAGTAAGTACGGCTCCAGTCGGCCACGGGTCGCAGAGAACTATGGCGTCAATGACGGAAAGTTCAACGACCCGCGCTTTCTCTACCCTCCCATTTTTGGTCAAGGTAAGGGCCCCCACGGTAGCAGTGCATACCAAGCAAATTTGCGGGCTCAGCGCACTGGACGCCATAAAGATTGCTCACATGGCTCTGCGTTCGATTCTGGCACCTTCAGCACACCATTTCACCGCGCAAGGCCTGCTGCTACTGTGCATGTGTGGTGCAGCTTGGCAAGATGCGCAGAGTTGCACACGCCCATGTTGTGTAGTTCGAGCTTTTAACAGTCTTTGTTGAGTGCTGTGTGATGACTAGAGCCCGGATTTCCAATCCTAAAAATGTGGTCAAATAGCGCTAAAAAGCTAGTCAAAATAGCACTTGAAAAAAGTCTTTATTGCAGATATTTCCAGCAAAATAGTTCTTATTAGTAGCAAAATAGCACGTAAAACTTTGCAAGTTTTGGCTAAAACTCAGCAGTTTTCTTTCATTTGTAGTTATAAAAAGAACTGAAAGGAAGTTATTATTTTAATCGGAAACCATGTTTTATTTCACTCAACCTATGTGCATATTACATGAACAGGAAGTTATATGGCTGTGACCTTTCTTTATTGTGATCAGATTTATAGTATATAATAAGAGTGAAATAAAACAACTTTATTTACATTTAACAACTAATGCAACCTAACATAACTCTAGGTTACCTCACGTCAGTGTCAGGTGAGCGTTATGACAGATTAGGTCAGGTTATTCACTAAAAGCATTCTCCTGCCCCTGCATAAGCTCGGTGGAGTTCATATCCTGAATACCAAATAAAAATATGTACTCAAAAGACTGAGGGCTAGAATCCTACAGGACACTCCGGAATATAGAATGCTGTATTATAATAGGAACCTGACTATCTGCTCGGTTCCTAGATAACTCCAGCGCTGGACTGGTCTAGGAGCTTATCAAATAATTTAGTGTTTTACATAAAATAGAAAATAATTCATACTGCCATTATATCTTATAAATACCGTGCTTCTACAGGTAACATGAACTGATTGCATAATGCATATTTGTCCTACCTTCACGACTGTAAAATGTCTAGCACAATATAATGCTGCTGCTATCCCTGTACCCCTGCAGCAGTACCCCCATTACAATAGGCTGTGGGGAAGGGGCTCGTCAGGAGCCTTCTCTCTGAAGAGTTCGCATCTACTTGGGGCCTTCAGGAATACTTTTTTTATCGTTTGATATTAGTTTGTCAGCTTCCTGAAAGCGCGTCCGTACCTTTTCTGGAACTCTGTGCAAGCTGCAGATGTACGAGGCAAGTTATGTGCAGCTCACTGGGGTACAGAATTTGTAAAGAAGCAACGAATTTCTGAATTTGTGTTGCAGCGTCCGTCACGAGCCACAATATGTTGTTCTACTTAATGGATTTTGGCCAAAGAAGCGATAAAGAGGACGCAGTGAACTGCGCTATTGTTGTACTATTAGTGCTTTCTAATTGAGTGGAATTTAACAGAAACATGTCAGATTCTTTGTTTAATTCAAGTGTGCGTATTATTGCTGTGGTAATCTGCCCTCCCGTCGTATCAGTACACTAGTCCACTGCCAGCACCTGTGTTACTGGTAATGTCGTGAATAAAATGACAGTGACTAGCACAATTCCTTACGTTTTCTTTCATAGGAAATTTAAATAAAGTTGAAAAATGGCAAACCTTATTATATATTGATTAGTTATTCAGCGTATCCTAATAATTAAATTATTTTAAGTTTAATGGTACAAATACGTACTACTTTGTGCATGTTTTATAGTCATTTACTGCATAATGACTACTTTTTGGCTTTGTGTCTGGTCAAAATACCGTTCATAGTAGAGTAGCATATTCTGCAAAAAATGCAAATTTTTATTTGTGTTATAGCCGTAATAGCAATGATCGAATAAATGCTAGAGATCCGGGCTCTACTGATAACTATGTAGATGCTTAGGGAGCAAGCCCATGTCTAACATTGACTTGCAAAGAGCATTAGGAATACAAACATCAGTACGCACATGTCTATAATGCATTATTGTAAAATATATGGAGACCAAGGTTCGGCATAACAGACATTTTTTTATTTTGTATCCTTTTTACCTATCTATAATTTGAAGGAAGAGCAGGCGCATTCTTCGGTTTTATGCTAAATTTCACCAAAGGGACTAGTTTGCTACGTGTTTTCAGGTCAATTCAAATAAAAGTTGAAAAACGGCATACTTAGGTTTATTAAGTATTTGGTCACAGCAAAACAAATTCTATACTTATATTTTCAAATATTATTGCTCTAGAGTTAGTACGTAGCGTAGATTTTATGGTCATTTATAAAATACATAATGACTAGCTTTTTGTCAGTCAAAATAGCGCTTATAGCAAAATGCTATTTTGCAATAAATTCAATATTTTTATAGTCGTTATAGCAATAATAGAATAAATGCTAAAAATCCGGGCTCTAGTGATGACCGCAGCGGAGTCTGGCAAGATAAACTCTCGCTTGTTTCCGTGCATGTGGGTAGTGGTGACTCTCCAAAGATGGTGTTCCTATTGGTCAGGTCCAGGACTCTGTTTGCAAATATTGCATGGATATGTGTATGTGGGCTGGTACTATCTCCGGAAAAACGGCGTCATGCATGATTCCATCGGTGATGTAGGTAGGTAATATGTACGTTGTGTTTGCGTAATATATCTGTATGTTTGTTGGCGGCGGTTTGCCCGGTCGATGAACTGTCATACATGATTAAGTGGGTTCTGTAATGGTAGTAATTCGTCGTGGTAGTGGTATGACTGTTGCCATATGATAATTTTGAGTGCTTGTTTCGTGTTAAGTGCAGAGTGTGATGATTTTTTTGAGTCCTTTGTTTTGTATTGTGGCGGTGTGCTATTGCATTTGTATTGGGCAGCTATTGCGCCCAGGAGCGGCTGGCTCATGCTTGCACGTATCTATTGCATTGTTGGAGATAAGTGTAGATAACGTTGATTGATCTATTAGCTGCATTGTCTAGTAGATGTTAGTGGTGGCGTTTCATTCCCAGATCCATTGTTACGAAAACCATTGTTAAGAACAAAGGCAAGAGTTCAGTATAACTGATACGAGGAACTATCGAGCATCTCATGATGCTTGAGTTTCTGCTGCCGGGGACGATTGGCGCTGCTTTGGGGATGGTAGGTAGGTAGGTAACCAATTTGGTTTGATGCGATGCAAGCAACAGAGATGACAATTTTGCTTTGAACTTAAGAGACGCCTGTATCCTCTCTTTCTGACTAGCCACATGTTGCGATTGAGAATCACGATGGAGAACAAAATTTGCTTTTATATTGGGAAGAATACAGTTTTAAAATAATTTATAGCATTTTTTATGTATATGTGTCGTTCAACTCATTTAAGGCATAATTTTTTATTTAACTAGACAAATAAAATTAAAAAGATGTATATAAACGATTTTCAATTCGAGTTGCTTAGGTTCTTAATTAATTTGAAGCAGTACAGTGACTGGAAACTAGTCTTTTCAAAAATAGTTTGTTGTGATAAAAAAAAAGTAGAAAAAGGCTTGCCTGTTTTGCGTATTGTTCGATTACAGGTTTATTAAAATAGGTACCTTACCTAGTAGCTATTAGTTAGTTGATAGGAACCCGCCAATTATTCAAGAAATGACGTAACCTGATTTGTGCTTATATTTGTGTCCAGTCGCTTCATGGTGACAGTCATCCTAGGTTATGGGGAGCAGCGCCCCCAAGGGGACCTTGTAGGTTATCGTAGCCATTAGCTAGGCTTTCGGGACGTCTTTCTTTCTTGCCCACTTTGCTTCCTTCCCATATTGTACTGTTACTGATCTCTCTTCAATCTGTTCTTCCACTTCTTTCCCGACTTGCTGTTCCCGTGCACATTGATCATGTGTGGGAACACCTTCGTGATTGGATTCCACGTGTTTATCGTTACACTACATGTCCCTTCCTTTCTCCTCTGTGATATCGCCTTTCTTGTGGAAACGGAGAGTTTAACTTCTGAATATGATAATATATAAATTCATTTTGACAGTTATAACTCCGCTCTTATCCTTCTACATACATCACTCAACGTCTCGCAACAGTAACTGGCGTACGGAGGCCTCACGACGTGCCGCCTGTCTTGTTATTTGAATCGTTGAATCATAACTTCAAACACAATCAAAATCAGTCTGAAACGTTATTTTGTGAAGTAGAACTGCTCAATCTTATCCTTCTATACGATACAACAGAAGTTCTCGTGATCGTTTGCATACAGGGTATCACAGAGTCACAGTTTCACAGCTTTCATGTTGCCTATTGCATTAATTAATAAAATAATAAATGATGAATCTGCCACAATCATTTTCTAATGTTGTTTATAGAAAAAAAATCCAGTTTTAGTCCTGAACATGAACCAACGTCTCATGCCGCGATGATCCCAGTCATACTGATCACTCACGGTTATCCACTCCTAAATACAGCACAGTAATTAAGTCATAGAATCATGGAAATGATTAATATCATTGTGAACGTTTTCTTCAAGTTAGCCTTGAAATCAGAACTGACAATTTCAAAAATAATCCTTTAGTCAACGGGCCCTACACGTAAACGATCGTACCTTCATTACTGAGCTTTTTGTCAGTTACTTGATTTCGAAAGGTAGGTATAGGATGTAGTACCCTAGAGTTAGATTTGTGACGGCGGTTTTCAAATTCATCTAGTAGCTACCTACTTTTTGCCGAACTTTTTCCACGACAAATTGAAAATTTGTAAATCGACGGAATGTTGTTAGGCTGTGAAATTGTTTCAGGCAAGTAACGCCTTCGACTTACCCTACACGGAGTCACTGTTCCACCTGCCGCCCAGCCTGCACATTGTGGCCTGCATCCAGCAAGGGGCTGTGGTGTGTCATCCAACGCTACGCCAGACCAAGTCCATCATCCATGGCTGTTTGGCGTCCATCATCCGCGCCAACGCCAAAATCCCGTGCATTGAGAAGCTATTGTTTCCTGGTGGGGCTTGGCATCAGGATCGGCTGAGGGCAATAAATTCGTGACTGTTTTCCTCCTGTCTTATATGCATTCGTTTTTTTTTTAGATAAGCCTTTTTCGTCTGGAACAAGTAATTACACTAACAGTTGGTGTTGCTAAATCTCGACATTATTTATAACAATTTCGATACAGATGTCTTTTGAAATAAAAATGGCTTTCTTGGAATAAGTAAATACCTACTGTTTATGCTTGTAATTGTTGGTGGCATTTATAAAAAATTCTGATGTTTTTATAAGACATGTTTTTCCTTGAATGAGCTAAATTTAGTATTATAGTATCACGCACCCGAGGTTCCCGAGTGCCTTATCCGCAGGAGATGTTGTAGCTTGCCGCAGTTCCTGCTGACGAGGTTAGTATTGTAAAGTTAGGTAGGCTCTCTACTGTCCTCTTTCTGCCCCGTGAGGTGGGCTGTCGATCGAGATAGCCGACCTGGTACGCGGGACATCTCTAGTCTCTCTCGTGTGGAAGGATACAAAAGGGGCCGACCACTTGAGTATTTCCTACTATACTTTGCGCCTTTTTTCTCGCCAGTAGTAACGCACTGAGCCAACCGAGTTTTTTCCGGCAGGAATGCCGAGATAAAATATTCCTACTGATGGAAAGCGTAATGTTATTTTCGGTTGAGCTTCACTCTTGAATCGCTTCGCTGCGTCTAGGGTGGTTAAACACTGAATCTAATAATAATAATAATTAGTATTATAGTAGGTACGTGCTTCAAAATTTTTATCTGGTATTTTAGATTTCAATACTTTTCAAAATGTCCCTGGATTGCTTGGACTGAAAGAAGCGCAAATAGGTATGCTGCAGACTTATCTATGGAGGATATTTGAGACTCGAACGTTACTCAAGCCCTTATTCAAGCTTAAGATGCTTTTCGGGCATAGTTGAGTTTCATGGTTTTGGTATATTCGACGCCTACTATGACCAGCGTCCAAGGTGACACGCTTTCTGTGCTGTGCTGAGATCACTGAATAGTGGGATATGCCCCGACTTACTAGCTGCTATAGATTAGATTAGATAGGCGGCAGTAAAGAGAAAAAAAAAGAAAAAATGCTGTCGTGTCCTGGACACGGCCCACCGTGTGGAACCGGCATTATAACTTACTACGGTGCTGCTCACGATGACTTCTAGTAAGTTTCCTCTCGAGTAGGCTACTAAGAGCCAAAATATATATGCAGGAAGTATAGATGTCATTTGTTAGCTAAAGAAACTGGTAGCCAACTGTAGATGCTTATTAAGCAACATTATTTAATTAGAGCGCGTTGCATCATTTCCTCTTCATACGAAAGCCATTTACTGAAGTTCACAATCTGGAATTTAGTTGTCAGTCACTAGTGTGACGTTCACTTCTGCAGCAGTAAACTTGCTTGACGTCTCCGAGCTCCGCGTATCAGCAGCAGTTAATTGTGCTTGCGCGATCAACTCTGTGGCTGAGTTTATTCTCTTCGTCTTCTTCTCTTCTTCCTCGGATATCTCCATGATTTTGAGCTAATGGCAATAGCAACTTGAGGACCGGCGCTTAAGTCCCGGTGTCTCTATAGGAATGGGCCTGTTGGTCCGTCTACTGCCGCCTATCTAATCCAATAAGCTTATAGGCAAGTGCTTCAGCATAGCCCGCAATCTTCGTTATCGATCATCATTACGCCCGCTACTCGAACTCCCATTGAGTCTGCACCTTCTGTTGTTGGCTCCAGAAATAACTGAGGTGGACTTGAACCTGCTGTCAGCCCCGCTTACACCGCTTGTTACCTCCGCCAAGGAGGTTATGTTTTTTTGTCATGTTTGTCTGTCTCTTTGTCCGTCTCTTTGTTTGTCACCAAGATTACTTAACTAGTTACGAACGGATCTTTACGAAATTTACAGGGAATATATGGCACGTTAACAGGAACAGATTTTTCCTAATGCAATAACTCAAAAAGTTATGGACGGATTTTTATGAAATTTACGTGAGTTGTTGTGTGCAGTATATTACGATGAGTAAATGACCAAATTTTTGTAATGATCTGTTCGTTCGTTTGTCGCTGTTTTTTATTTTTTGCTTGTTAGCACAATTACTCAAAAAGCTATGGATGGATCTTTATGAAGTTTGCAGTTGTTAGTAATGCTGAAAGAGATAAATGTGTCAATTTTGGTGATGATAGGTTAGTCAGTTTCTGTGTTTGATTTATGTTTGTCATAATGTTTGCTAGAAACATAATTCAAAAAGTTATGAACGGTTCTTCACGAAACTTACGGAAACTGTTGATCCTATCAAATGGCATGAATATTTAGATTTTGGTGCTGATGCTAAGAAAATGATGGTCTTAGAACCAGTTTGTATTTTTCGTTACCGTTGCCTTGCTTGGCGGAGGTATGCGACCTCAGCGTGCTCTCTTAATTCCTCCTTTATTTCTTCAAAAGATGGCTGAGACAAACTGTACCTTCAGTGTATACCCATGAATACCCGTAAGTGTGCACTGTCTGCTACTGAACTATTTCCGTTTCCAGAGATGGCTGAGGCAGACCTATACCTGCAGTCAGTCCGCCTGACCGAGTCTGCAGTGGCCGAGCAGCGGGGTCTGCTATCTTCCATCATCCTGGCCAATTCGCCAGGCCCCCTGCAGTATCTCAAGACTTACGACGCAGTTCAAGTTCTTGTTGACGGCTCCATGCAGGAAAAAGTCTCCACTTTCCTGAGGGAAAGCGGAGAAATCAAGGTGCCTTGGTGTATTTCGTTTACTCCCTTCAACTTGTTCAGTTCGTGCTTGAACTCAATGGTATTACTGCTGGTGTGTTTTAAACTTAAATCATTCCATCTTCCTAAGAAAAAATTGAAGATGATAGTAGCCCATCTTCAGCAACAAACTTTCTAAAGAAAATGTACATAATTTCATCACATAAAAGCATCACGCTAAAATTGTAGCTAGATGGAATGAATATTTAAGTGTGTACATAGCTTAAACCCGAGACAGAATTTTGAAGCATACTTGAAAAGTAAATGAAATTTGATACCTTTTGACACGGTGCTCTAACTCTCGTGTTGCTAACTTAGCCACTGAATATAAAATATATTCTTTGTTATTTCCATAGCTTGCTGAAATGTTGAACGTAAAGAGAAGGACGTAACTGCATGCATTGCACACTTCTAGAAGCTTTGCATTGTATTTCCAGACTTAATCTTCCGAATACACACAAAGCTGGCATAATAATCTGTTCTTGAAAGCACCACCTGCTGACATTCTTAGGTCGCCCTCCTGCTGTGTGGTACGCGACGCACCAGGTGCACCCATAGATTTCGTTGAGGGGTAACATGGTAATTATCTCCACCTGGAGATTATGTTTAGTTGCGTTTGTCTGTTGTTCCGTGTGTCTGTCTGTCTCCAAGATAGCTCAGAAAGTTATGCACGGATCTTTACATTATTTACGAGGATTGTTAGGAGAAGATCCGTTCAACTGTTTCTTTGTTTGTCTGCCTCTTTTTTTCTTGGTAACATGGGTCAAAAAAGTTTTAAAAGTTCTTCACGAAAGTAGCACGAATAGTTTGGATGTTACGAAGAGCAAATGACCAAATTTTTATGATGATTTTTTTGTCCATTTGTTTATCTCTGCATTTTATTTCACGTTTCATAGCAACATAACCCCCGAGGTTACAGGCAATCTTTGTGAAATTTACAGCAATTTTTAGATGACGCAAGCGAACAAATTTTGGCGATGATCGGCTTGTCCGTTTGCGTGTGTGACTAATGTTTGGCAGAACACAAATCAAAGTGTTATGGACGGATATTCATGATATTTTAAGAATGATTAGAAATGTTAAAAGACACAGGTGACCCAATTTGGTAATGGTCGGTTGTCCGTTTGTGTGTTTGATGGATGTATGTCAATTATCAGAATATGGACGGGTATTCATGAAATTTCTAGGGATTGTTAAAAGGCACAAATGATCAAATTTTTTGTGTAGATTGGCTCGTCTGTTTCTGTGTTTGACTTCCGATCTATAATATTTGATCGAGTTTGAGCCTCAATAATTAATAAACTGGTAACTCAAGTGTTTTTGATTTGCGATTAACACTTCCCTCGGGGGCGTAGGATAGGACATAGGGTTAGGTTAGTTAAATTCGCTCATCCTATAATATGAGGAGCAGCGACCTCAGGGGGATTGTATAGGTTACTTTAGCCATTAGCTAGGCCTTCGTGACGTCTGTTCTTCGTGCACACTTTGCTTCCTTCCCTCTTCATACTCGTACTGATGATGCTGTATTCTGTTCTTCCTCTTCTTTCCCGACTTGCTGTTCCCATGCACGTTGACTCGTGCATGGGTTCGACGTTTCTCTTAACATTCTTTATGTCCCCTCCTTCCTCTTTTTGGATTACAGTGTACTCGTGGGTAGGGAGGAGAATACTTCTAAACTGGTAACTTTATTCAAAGTGGTAAATTGAACCCTATGGATTGAAGTTCTGCGGAAACTTGCAGCTTATCACATTGGATTATCTCTTGCAATGTGTTCGAATCGAGCACAATTTTAGCTACATTAAGTCTTTTGGGTCTTTGCTGCCGTTAGCACTCAGCTTCTTTCCATGTTGCTACACTTACTAAATTGTCTTCCGCTCTTTGTTTTCTTGTCAACCTTGCACTTGCCATGCCCAGCCGTACTGGCGTCAAGCTCGCCCTGCGCTATGTACGTTTGCGACGATTCTGTGTAGGTGCATCGATGTGCGTGCGGGGGCTTTCAAGTTCGTGTGCTGTGCTGCTCGCTGTATCGCCGATTTGGTTAGGTTAAGTTAGGTTACGTTGGGTAAGGTTAGGTTACGTTGGGTAAGGTTAGGTTACGTTGGGTAAGGTTAGGTTACATTGGGTAAGGTTAGGTTACATTGGGTAAGGTTAGGTTACGTTGGGTAAGGTTAGGTTACGTTGGGTAAGGTTATTTTACGTTGGGTAAGGTGAGGTTACGTTGGGTAAGGTTATTTTACGTTGGGTAAGGTTAGGTTACGTTGGGTAAGGTTAGGTTACGTTGGGTAAGGTTAGGTTACGTTGGGTAAGGTTAGGTTACGTTGGGTAAGGTTATTTTACGTTGGGTAAGGTTAGGTTACGTTGGGTAAGGTGAGGTTACGTTGGGTAAGGTTAGGTTACGTTGGGTAAGGTTAGGTTACATTGGGTAAGGTTAGGTTACATTGGGTAAGGTTAGGTTACATTGGGTAAGGTTAGGTTACGTTGGGTAAGGTTAGGTTACGTTGGGTAAGGTTATTTTACGTTGGGTAAGGTTATTTTACGTTGGGTAAGGTGAGGTTACGTTGGGTAAGGTTAGGTTACGTTGGGTAAGGTGAGGTT
>LQNS02277097.1:35829373-35841804 GCA_001587735.2 Parhyale hawaiensis | reverse complement strand
CGTTGGCACTCTCATGCTTCTTGATTCGTAGTTTCTTCCCACAGATGATTTCGTTGCATGAGCTATTCTTCCCACTTTGATGCAATTGTCAACGAGCGATCACATTGTATATAAGCTGCTATTTTGTTTAAGGTTGTTGGAGTATTTTACTCAAGATGTTACTTCGGCCTGTCTATATAGAAGACCTAAGGATGCCAGCACGATAAAGGATCAATGAAGAAAAGAAGAAAATTAAGGAGCAAATAAGAGAATAGGAGATTCCGCACCGGCCTAGAGGCATTAGGCAAACGTATAAGTTATTGCGTGAATTCTTCACGCACGGGTCCACTAGTACCATGATAATTGGCTACCTAGGTTACTAGCCTAATGATTCAATCAGGCTGTCCACAAATAATATGCTTTGACAGTTGTGGTTCTAACTCATAACCACATCTCTTTGATTAGTTTGAACTTTGAAGTTATCAGTTTTTTTTTGTTTGTTTGGCATTTTTGAGCTAATTTGCCCCTCCAGTACGTTTTACAGAGGGCATCTGAACATATTTTTGAAGTGTATAAGCAATTATAATGCCATATGTGATTTAGTAGTGTATTGTTGAGTATATTTAAGCTGTTATTCACTGCCATCCAGCTTTTATTTGCTCAAAAACTTATTCTTTTTAAAAACCCACAAAAAAAACTCTACCGGCTGGGCTTTTTAGGTGTATTTTTTTGGGGGGAGGGGGTTGGGGGGGGGGTGTATGCCAACCCTGCCGTAAAGTGTGAAACGGTTGGACAAGAGATTCACTTTGACACGCAATTTGAAAATATTTAAGAATAAAAGCAGTCACTCACCGTTTCCTCTCGTCAGCAGAGGCGAGGCTGTGCAGAAGCACCGCGCGCCTCACCCCCAGTAGGAAGTTCTGCTCCAGCTCCCCCACCAAGTCACTCACGACAACGCGGAACCTGCGACGGTTCATCAGAGGCGTGTTGTAATCACAACCTTGCATGGGCGACCGTAACCACGGACGCATACTCTGTGACCCGTAATAAAATAGATGGGGTTATTTTTCTTCACTTACAGTATGCAGTTACAAACTGAAACATAATTGAGCGGTGGGGTGACACTCACAAGGCACAGGTAACCCTGGCGTTGTGAGTGCAACAGGGCTCAGCTCTATATTACCTTCATGTCCGTACCAGCACTCGAGATGCGCTGAGTTTACGAATATAAAGAGAAGTCCATGTGAGAAGAAGTCCAGGAGGACGATCCTCAATCACGTAAACACCGTTCCACATGCAATTAGTTAGTGAATCACTAGACAAGCCAACTGTATTAGCGGAGTTGCGGGGACTTCCTGCAGTACATGAGCAGCGAATCTCAAGAGTGTAAACACTTTACTGCAGCAACGTGTATTCAAAACATAATGCACGGCAATGGCTTCCAAGTGTGCATTACTAGACTCCCAAATGCCTGTTATTAGCTAAAAATAATGTATCTGCAGCATCAAATGTGTAAATGGATGTATTTACTTTACTACATTATAGCTTGCGTTGTTACGTAGGCGACATAAGTTGCGGTGAACTCACTGAGTTTGATTACGTACACGTCATGGCATTCCAACCCGATAAAGCAGTAAGGCCGCCGATAAAACGCACGTGGCAAAGTTTTCAGTTTTTTAGTCATTGCGGCAAAAGTTTTCACAGCAGAAAAATGGGACAAGGTCCATTTCAAAGGTGACAGAATTGTCTTGAATTTGATACAAAAAAGCCCCTCAGACTTTTATGAAAATTTCTGAAACAGGGATTTTGTATACTGAACTTCCGACGTCCAACTGACTCTTTTAATATTTGTCTGAGGGGCGTGTTTTTGCCTCAAATTCAAGACATTTCTGTCACCTTTGAAATGGACCTTGTACTCTTTTTCTGCTGGTCAAACTTTTGTCACAATGACTAAGAAACTGAAAACTTTGGCACATGCTGAAATAACCAACCTCCGGGGTGACGAAATAGCCCAACCTTACAGTATCTAACGAAATGCACGTTACAATAATGCACTAGTCATAACAAACGGTAATGAAGTGACTAAAATTGAAGAATCCATAACACGAATTNGGCACATGCTGAAATAACCAACCTCCGGGGTGACGAAATAGCCCAACCTTACAGTATCTAACGAAATGCACGTTACAATAATGCACTAGTCATAACAAACGGTAATGAAGTGACTAAAATTGAAGAATCCATAACACGAATTTAACGTCATATACGGTATGCAGTATCTAGCAATGAAACTGGTAGAAATGATTCAACCGCATTATCTTATTGTATACAAAACTGGTTGCAACTAATTCATGTGAAATATCTCACAAGATTTAGGTAACTAGATAGCTTGCATCTGTAATATCTATCGAAACTTAGAATGGACTTACTTCTATCAATTCAATTCTTGGTATAGTTGTCCGCAGATTAAACACATGCGTTACTTCTAGCTACCGAAGAACATTGTGGAGTCGCCTAATACATACTTCGTGTCATTAGATGCCTCGAAACTTTGCATAATTCTCCAGCTGGTTCAAAACTTGCCGAGCCACGAAGCTCACGGTTTAACCCTTCACTGTGTGACTAAAGTCAAATAAAGGAATAACACTATACACTACCGTGCGTATCACAAATAACAGAAGCGAGTTTTCAGCGAACATGGGCAGCCAGAAGAAGAATATTTACCTAATATCCTTCAGCTTGCGTCGGTCCAGATCCTGCGACACTATCTTGAGCAAATTCTCGGGCGGTTCTAGAATCTGTGAACGGTCCAGCCCGTGCTCCAGGTAGTAGCGCACTCTGTGGAATATCAAAGAGTGGTATATTTCAGGTCGCGCAGTATGGAAGAGCGTTCGTCGAGAGCTGAACAACTAAGTCACTCTCAGAGACAATTAGCATCGAGCGAGGCGTTACTGATATCCAGAGGTCGTAGAGACTGGCCCAGCGATTGTCGAAACCTGTAGAATTCCGCCACAAGCTGAGACCATGACCACGTAATCGCGACGATCTGATACTCCCAAGCCGTCTACACTAGCGGGCAAAATAAGAGAACGATTTTCATTTTTAGAAAATAAAGGTTAACCATGCAGAGTAGGTTAATGAATTTTTTGATGGGGCCCTAAGGAATGTATTTAACATATTTCTACAAAATATCAGGACAAACATAACTATATTTAATACATTAGAGCAATCTAACAAACAATAACAAATATTTAACAGTGCAAAATATAAGAGAATGATCGTCTCTAAAACATTCTCACATTTATCCCGGTCATCTGGCAACATTCAATTTCGTGTACATGACTTCTAAAACTGCCACTCTTACGATTACACCATTCTAGAAATATGGCACCTCACGTGAAAGTTAGTCCTGAGCTGCGGGAAGAAATTGTTAAGCTCAGGTCCTCAGGAATAACTCTTTCGGCCATATCAAGAGAGGTAAACCGATCCAAGAGCGTTGTTTCTCGTGCTTTGACCCTCTATGATGAGACGAAACAGCTGGAATCACCGGTATCTGCAGGCCGCCCTCGAAAAACCACCATACGAGTTGATAGGATTATGAATCGCTATGCCCAGAAGGATCCTTTCGAAACTGCAGCGGGAATAATGTAAGAGAACGACAACCATCAACAGTAAAGGATCTGTGGACTAAAATTGAAGAGGAATGGAGAAAAATAACTCCAGAGTTTTGTAAAAAACTTGTGATGTCGTGTAATCGTCGCTGTGCCAAAGTTATTGAAAATAAAGGTTTTAGTACTCCATACTAATTATTCTAAACCTAAAATAGACCATTGTTCCATGTTATTTGTTTGTAAAATTGTATTTAGAGACGATCGTTCTCTTATTTTGCACTGTTCAATTTTTGTTATTGGTTGTTAGATTGCTCTAATGTATTAAATATAGTTATGTTTGTCCTGATATTTAGTAGAAATACGTTGAATATATTCCTTATTGCCCCATCAAAAAATTCACTAACCTACTCTACATGGTTAACCCTTATTTTCAAAAAATTATAATCGTTCTCTTATTTTGCCCTCTAGTGTAGAATGGAGGAGCGCTAGTCATAATCTGAAATTATTGCCACATTCTGGGACCACGACCGGAAATCGCGACGTACTGCTGACCCCAAGTCGAATAGAATTTCAGAGCATACATCAAGGTCTGGAGAAATACATCAGACTGACCAAAAGCTTGAGGTGTACCGATGTGTCAAGGTTGCAGAGGTCGAGATCTGGCCTAATCACACTGCTGTAATGGACTATGAGCACAGACTGCGAGGTAGTAGCAGTATGTCCCCAGGTCATGAAAAGAGCACGAGCACCAGTCAATATCTGGAGCATTCGAACCATTTTCAATGATCCACAGGTCAGTGATCGTCCCACGTGTACATTGGGAGATTGTCGATAGCAAATGTGCAGATAAACATTGCAATATTCCAGAAATACAAAACGTATCAGCAAAACGGATAAATCTGCGTTGGAAAATAAATATATAAAACCCATGATGACAACAGTCTTTTTTGTTATTAGAGGTGGAAATTTAACCCTCAAAGAAACAGTCGTACAACTGGCTTGAATATGCTAAAAGCAGTAATATTTTGGATTTGGCGATGCTAGATATGTACAACCCTTTCAAGTCCTTCCAGTCACCCCTTCGTGTTATTATAGGTAGACTACTGCTCAGTGCTCACGTACGTAGTTTTTTCATCAACAGTTTCCATTTTGCACTGCACAAAATTTATCGTATATCGAGTAACCATTCCTGCGGTTCGGTTTTTATTATAACTACTTAGTCTTTCTTTCTTTCTTTCTTTCTTTCTTTCTTTCTTTCTTTCTTTCTTTGGCAAAATACTTTCGATGGAGAGGCGTGTTGTAATCAGTAGTTTTGGATTACGCTCGCAAATTATGTCGCAATCACAACTCGAAAAGCGGATGACGATTGCGACACGGGTTACGGTGACGAGAGTAACCGCTAAGTAACATAAATTACAAATGAAGGGAACACAAAACTTATGCAAATGAGCATCGAGTGAACTCCGTAGCCTTCGAGTAAGTAAAGAAGTTTACTTACTTGAAGCTGACTTCGACAAAATTATAATAAACACTGATTCTCTTCATTGTAAACCTCCACTGCTTATTGATAAATAACGTTCTAATAACCTCAATTCCGGTTGCGGTAAACATATTCCAGGTTGCGGTAGCCCAACCGGATTTTAATTGCAACACGTCTCTGATGGTGCCGCTGATTGTCCTAATATAAATCCCAACTAATCCGTAGCCAAGATAGCCCTGAATATAAGTTTTCACCGCACTTCAAAATTTGACTTCTCTTTCGCCTAAACGTTTCAAAGCCCAAAAGGAAGCAATGTTAGAGTAAGTCTTGGCAGGACGCACAACTTCTAGGCACACCCCAAATTTTTCTGGAGACGGCTGTGATGGTCATCACTGCTTCTGGTCTCGTTGAGCAAGCAACGCTATTGCAATAGACATGAGCAAGTTTCCACCAGTTCAACTATCAAAGAAATTTGACGGGGCTGAAAACCGCGGGACGATACCTACTGTACCATCTAAGTATAAAACTGGTCATTCATAACAACTTCAGTACCAATAACATGAACACAGATTGTATACCGCACCTACGCACATTGTTTTCCATCATTTGTACCGGCAGCGCATATTTATATATGAAATATATACAAATAAATGTTACAAAATAAGCAATAATGTCATTTGTCAACCTCTAGGTAAGAGCGAATTGATAGAAATAAAATAGACAATAGCCCATCTTACGATGACGCCGATAAGAGAGTTCAAAACCTCAGGAAGAATCAGGCGTCTCAAAATATAACAAATGAGAACAACAGACAACCTGGATAAAAGGTCATCTTGGCGAACAGGAATCAACGTTGTATAGTCATGGTGAAACGCGTAAATTTCAAAGGGCTCAATATTGTAAATAAAATAACATTTATTCCTCATATGGGTGCTGTATCTAACAAAGTTAGGGCACAGCACCCTGAGGTTTTCATTCTTAATACTAGCATAAGAAAAACACTAAATACTGTACTGACATAAATGAGAATTAGCATTGAGTTTGTGGAGAGTTACGGGTACAATGCCTGTATGTTATGTGGAAAGATGATAGTGACACTATCTTCCTTCAAGAGAAAAGTCTGTTAAACAGAGTTAACGCGAAAAAGGGTTTTTGAAAATACGAAAGACAATTTGCAGATAATATAAGCAAGGGCAAGATGTCACGAATTTGTTAACGGTGCGTTTACAAGGTTTTCAAAGCAGGGTGCAAAGTGGAACGTGAATTTAGAAGACCAGCTAATCATTTTTTCAAGAGAGAGAAACGGACAGGCACGACAAGAAATGAAAAAATTTAGAGTCTAGAGCCATAGTACAGTTAGAAATACAGCGCACAATACGATATTAGCTATACTATTTGACTGTGATTTACCTGCATGTAATGGACAAGAATTGATCTGAGGGTGCGCAGTGTTCAGAGGTATTCTACTTAAAGCATTAGTAATATGGAGAAAATGTCATAGTTGGCATAGAGATTTATTTCAACAGATAGCAAGTGTCCGCCCTTCATACACATAACAAATACATTTTTTTTTTTGGCCGAGGATAGAAAGATAAACCATTTATTTTCTCGCATGGATGCTGTGTCCAACAAACTAGGGCGCAGCGCCCTAAGGTATTCATTCTTTATACCGGTATAACATTCTTAGAGCTAACACATGGCACAAGCTATATTTTGTGGATTAACAATAGTGTTTCGCATGTTTTTATCTAATGTCTGATAAAAATTAAATAAAAATTTTAAACTAAAATCTATATATATTACAATTTGATATACGGTACGCATTTTATGTGGTGTTGTAGCATTTTTGTCGTTTACGACAGAGACTGAATAAATTTACACATAAGATTAACATAGTACAGTTAGAAATGCGCTACACGTTACGAATCTATTTCAACTTAATAACTGCAACTCCGCTTTATGCGATAGGCAACACTTTATCTGTGGATAATGGTTTTTTGGATGTACTGTATAAGAAAGCTAAAAGTGCAATTTAGAAGATATATATTAGCTTATTGAGAGTTCTACTACGGGTGGAAGAGAGGGCCTCTTTCACTTCGAGAATTTTAGCACAATTATTGGGGTCGCTCGAAGTGCGACAACACCATCCGGCGCACTGATTATATGTAAAAAATGGTCACAGATAACTCACCAATATCACAAATAAAATGAAACCATTTCGCGGCAAGTCTGTGAAAACAAGAAAAACTATAGTTCTCCATCGGCATGGCTCTGCCAGTAGATTTACAACAGTGCATCTGTCGACCATGTCATGCCGGCATGTGAAGTTTTCATGGCCTTCGTGTTTCAAAACGCTGCGATAGATAACTCACAAGTGCTAAAACAGCATGGAGCAATTTTCAAGGCGAGTCAGAGAAAAAACAAACCAAACTACCGGTTCCACACCTGTCGAGATCGGCTTCAGATGGCAGCGGAAGGTCTCTCTGCAAACGGTGCTGTTTGAGCAGCTGTTCGGTGGGGCTGCAGCAGCGAGACGCTTCCCAGTACCTGGGCTTCTTCTTTTCTCTCTTGTCTGATGGTCTCTGCAGTAATAAAAGAGAGCGTTTTTTTACGATTTTCGCTAGATTTTAGGTAAGTACAGACCTGCAGTGATGGAAGAGAGCATTTTTTTACAGTTTACGACAGATAGCTACTAGCAGGTAGAGACCTGCAGTTATGGAGAAGAGTTTTTGTTGCGGTTTACGACAGATACCGGTATTATCATCATATTGAGTAGTTCAAGCCTCCGTCTCCACAACAACGGCGATCTAACAGAGGAAGAAGCAAGGGACATATAGTATGACGATGGAAATATGGGGAACCCATGCACAAAGATGTTTCCACACAGGATCAACGCGCATGGGAACAGCAAGTCAGGAAAGAAGAAGAAAGATCAGAATAAAGCATGAACAAGTAGGAGTATGAATATGGAAGGAAGCAAAGTGGGCACGAAAGAGGATAGTACAAGTCTGCAGTGATGGAAGAGAGCACTTTTACGGTTTACGACGGACACTAGCAAGTAGAGACCTGTAATGATGGAAGTGAGATAAGAAGGTGATTTTTCCAAGCATTTACGGGTTAAATTAGATAGCAGGCAGTAGAGGGACCAACAGGCCGATTCCCAGAGACCAGTCGGGATTTACGCCCCGGCCCTCTATGAGCTATTGCCATTGCCATTACGTCAGTATCATTTAGATGTCGGAGGAAGAAAAGAAAGTAGAAACTTGACAAAAGAGATGATCTTACAAACGAATTATTGCTGCAGATGCGCGGATTGTGGCACATCGGCAAGTTATGTCCAAAGTTGCAACAAACTTAGCCCGAGAGACAAAAATATGATTAAAAACGGGAAAGGAACAAGGGCATGCATAACATCATGCAAAACCGGAAACCCATACAATGAGGTCTACTGGGCAAGGATAACGTACGTTACGAAAATGAACAGAACAAAGACAGTTATCGATGGCAAGACAGAAGAAGAGGAAAAAATTAAAGCGGGAAGCGACTACCCATAGCACAAAACGAGCGAACTGAACTAATCTAATCCTGTGACCTATACGGCCCAACCGATGCCTCCAAAGATGAGGAATAGAAACGCATTTTGCTCTAGTTCGAATAATAGACTAGGTATATACCGTAGTTAAAAAATAGATCGACGCAGTGAAAACATCCATTTGTGACACCAACGCCACAAGGCAACTTCTATCAACATAGTGAAGGCTCGAAAGTAGTTCAAATGCAAAAATTACTCAAGAAGAAATTCTCATGTCTCAACGTTAGCCATTTTTATTGCTACAGATACCGGAGTATTGATACAACTTTATTGACAAGCCAACAGCTCTATAGAACTCCAGCAAGCACCTTACTTTTTATAGCTCGCTGTAAATGTAAGTGAAGCAGTTAGTGTCCATCGCGGTCATTGTAGGAAAATCAATTCAACCCCAAATAACTAGCGAACTAGTATTCTAATTATAAAAAGAAAAATTTAAGGGAGTTCAAAAATGGGTTTTAGATTTTTAGAATTTTTTTTTTTTTTTTTTTTTTTCAATATACCCGTCCGTCTGGCCAAGTTATAGACTTATTCGCAACTGTCCGATAAGAGGTAAAACAAGAAAGCATCACAACAGAATTCTTGGAAAAAACCTAATTTTTCTCCGTGACTCTGATATTTTAGCAGGTCAATGAATAGCAGTCCTTCGAAGCGTATTATTGAGCCCGTCTCACTGGAATAATTCCGGAAATGTCTTACCTTTTTAGCGCTGTCCCCACTTTTATTGGGGCGCTTAGCGTCCCTGGCAGCCTTTTCTTTCTGACGATCCAAGATTTTCTCCAAATGCAACTGCTTCACGGCCCTCATACCGGCGTCAGTCAAGTGCAGAGTGGACTTTCTTCCTGGGTTTCTAGCAGAGGACCTTGTCGATGTAGGTAGACTTCGATCACCGCTTCCATTCCAGCAGGGGTTTTCATTCAATTCGACTGCCGATAGAAACTCTTTCAAAGGCGCATCATGGCCCACGTCGGTCACGCGGGCACCAATTTCTGCTGCTTGTAGATGACTGGTCGCGTTCGAGCGGATTTTCGTAGCTCCAACTGTTGTTTCTCTTCCATTGCTGCTGCCTTCATAACCGAATCCTGGACTAAATGTGGTTTCTGCGTGAGTGGCAACTTCTCCACAGTTGTTACTGAAAGAGTTCGCAGAGACTGCCGCCAAGTGATTTAGGTCCCGATCGCAGGATTTACCAACAGAATTGCCTGGAGTTTCCACTAATGAATTATTGGGATCTTCACAAGTAGCCTGAAATGGCTTAGTGGACAAGTCCCTAAGACGCTCGCTACACACAACGCGACTGAAGGGCAGCCGTCTAAATAAGAAGTCTTCCTGCCGCCTCTTCCGCTGCCGTTTCATCAAGAGAGCCTTGACGATGATCACTCTTGACTGAGGATTGCGGGGCGGCTGGAACAGAATACGTCACGTTTCGTATATATTTATTTAGCAACAAAATATTGTTTGTAACCTTGACGTTTATGCGAGGAACGTACCGTATCATCATCACGCGCGCTTCTCGTATCGAACAGCGTTACACTTGAAGCAGCCCAATTAAATCAATTTTCGATTGGATATGACAAGTTGAAACTCAACTAAATGGTCCCTTTAGGCGTAAACATATTACAGTTTTCATTGCAAACTTCTGGTCACGGTTATATAAGATAGCTTAAGCGTCCCTAATTCAGTCGACTACTAAGCTGTTCCAAGGGATGAAATAGAAGAGATATATTGTTATGTCAAGGTAAATGTGGAACACATTAATGAGGGCGTTCCCACACAGGATTAACTCGCATGGGCAAAGCAAGTCGGTAAAAAAGAGGAAGGACAGACTACAAAAGTATCATCAGCACGAAAGACAGACGTCCCGATTGCCTAGCTAATTAATGGCTAAGGTAACCTACACAATCTCCGTGGGGGCACTGCTCCCCATTACATAGGATGGATAAACATACGGTAACTAACCTCACCCGATGGCCACTTGGAATTGTGATCATGTTTGACTTTGTCCCCAAGTGGATTCGAATTGCCTTATTCTATGTGACGTCATTGTTATCTTCATCCGGATTTTGAATTAATCTGGGCAAGGCTAAATCAAAGCAAAGGCCGTGGAGAACAACTCAACACCTATTTAATCTCTACTGCCAGCAAGTAAATAAGTTACATAATGCAAATCCGGACTATTATACTTTTGCTCAAACCTTTCGTTTCAAGTCGAATTGAAGCTCTAAGGATAATTTCATATCTGATTATAATTCAAGGAGGCAACTCGAACACGTAGCAACAAATATCGTACGGATATTGCAAGACGCAGATAGGAAGTCACTAATAAATACGTAAAAAATGTGAAACTTTTCTAACCCTGGCATTTGTGCGGAGGACGTATGGAAGAACAGAATACTTCTCAGGGCGAGTGGCGAACCTTGGAGGGATACGCAAGCAGTGGCGCAGAGGTGTCAGGTTCCTTCCAATTCGTTCACTGGGAGTCAGACCTCTGTTCACAAGCTGCAATAAAAATTAACCTAGTTTCTACTAAATTACAATATTTTACATTAGCTTCTTGTTTTAAAACTACTAAATTTTGTACAGAGTTATGAAATAGCACAGAAACAATGTAAATACACAACCAGTATAAAACTTGGTATCAACAGAAGCAAGATCTCGAATAGTTTTGTCATATAAACCGGCAAAACACATACAGTCTTTGCGGTAGGTACTTTACATAGTACCGTATGTGACAAAAGCGTTTAATTTTTACTAGCGGATTTTTCTTCAACGCATTTCAACTAGCTACCACAGATGCAGCGATGACCATAATGGACAAGAAGGTTATTGTTGATACGGATATCTAGCCTGGCACAATTAGCAGGCCGCGGCACAATTTTTACGTCACAAACTTGCTGTGTGACACAAACTAGGCCTATCATGCAATAAAACTAGGGGTGGGGAACTGCGACACTTCAGCAACATGAAAAGTACACGTCTTTGTAGTGAATTGTACCAAAGGCATGTAGACTCTACATAGCACAAGTACAGTCACTACTGTTGATAGTAGAGTTGAGATGTATCAATACTATTGGTATCGCTATCGGCAAATTATCAATGACTTTCAGGTATCGGTGTATTGATATCAGCAGCAAAAGTCATATCGATGTTGCGCGCGTTTGGTGGATGTTGTAGCTATTAGGCCGTAATTTCGGGTAAGTTGGACTATATTCGGGTTTAATGTCGGGTAGGTTACGGGAGGCAAGGACTGGTTTTTAGTTTTCCATTTAAAAATTTGAACGATCCACCAAACGCGCAGCGCGATCGATCGATCGCGCAAACCCACCAAACGCGCACAACATCGATACTCCTCTACAGTGAAAAAGTATTGCTAAAACAAATTGCACAATACATTAACTACGCTGTACCCTAGCGTGAACTATATTACAAACGAAAGAAAGACACTATACAATAGTAACAAATAGCTAATATGTTACACATGATGTTACTTACATTAGCCAAAACAGCCTTGGTAGCAAATCCATCCATCACCAACGGAGGAATGGTTGAAGTTGCCTGAGAATCTTCAACTGTTTTAAACATGTGACTGCTCGGGTTTCGACGAGAACGAGACATTTTGCGTTGAGTTGTTGGAGGATGCGCTTGCGTTGATGAATATCCCGGATGGATCTCCTTTTCATTGGTACTAGAAGATCCGTTGTCACTCATTTCCATCTCGGACATTTTGGATCCCGCCAAATCGTAGTTAATTGAGATGGTTTTCGAGAGGTGT
>LQNS02277097.1:35811524-35826720 GCA_001587735.2 Parhyale hawaiensis | reverse complement strand
ACGTAATTGTTGTAGGGAATCTTTCAAGGATTCCAAAACTGTCTTTGTTTTTATTCTAGCATAAAAATTGAGGCAGTTCTATTCTTTTAAAAAATATATATATATTATGTATATACATATATATATAAAAAACTAAGGCCTAAATGGAAAAAGTTACACGAATAAAAAGTGCTTTTTTTTAATTTTATATAGTATGTGAAAATTTCAGTAAGATCGGACCACTAATAAAGAAAATTCCAAAATTTGTAAACGATTCCCTTAACAAAAGTTAATCATCTGTTCCACCTAACATAGGTACCTAACAATCCCTGTAAATATCATCCAAATAAGTTCATAACTTTTTGAGTTATCTTGGTGACAGATAGACAAACGGACAGACACACAAATAGACAGACAGACAAACACGACGAAAAAATAACCTCCTTGGCAGAGGTAATTATGTTCTGACAAAACTAAGACAAACACCGTACCGTAGTGATCACCACAAATTAGTCACTCGTGTCTTTTAATATTGTCAACAACTCCAGCAAATTTCATGTAGATCCGTACATAGCTTTTTGAGTTAGGTTACCAAGAAAAAAAATAGCTGACAAACAAACGACAGTTTGCGTTTTCTAACCAGATAAGCCCAAAATATGCACGATACGTAGGTACCAAAAATATCAGACTGAGTCTAATAATTTTTCCAGGGACTGCATCGATCGAACCAACTTTGCGACGTAGCTACAGACCCAGGCCTGTAGGTAGCTACTTTAGGAGCCAGGCCCCCTGTAATTCTGGAGGCCTTAGAAGATCCCTTACCACCTTTCGGCGGCCCACTTCACGAACAGATGGGGAAGTTTAGAGGGCCTATCTAGATCTACAAACCAACCTCACCAGCAGAAACTCCGGTCAGCAGCAACATCCTATGTGTCAGAGGCACTCGGAACAGCCCTAGTGTTTGTGAGTTCTATGTATAAAGTGTAAGAAGCACTCGGGACAGCCCTAGTGTTTGTGAGTTCTATGTAACTATATTCTTACGGGGATAGAGCACGCTAGAATATGCCACTGAGGGGTAGTCTAGCTCAGCATGAGCCCAGAGGTCGTTTAATGTAGTGCCGAGTTTGGGGTACCTATCTTTGTACAACCACTTGCTTCCTTTTCTACATCTTAGTTTTGTGGCGACCGTTGTTCACTTATGCCTCGTCTTTCTTTACTTGTTCTTTCCACGTGCGGGTTATTCTTGAGAGTAAAAGTGTACACACTATGAGAAAAGGTAGCAACACTTTCAATGATACTTTTGCAACATTTGTGTGACCTCCAAGCAGTTTTGAGATGCAATTGTATTTTCTTAGAATTTTTTTAACAATCCTTATATGTCCGTGCTGATACATAATTAAGCTGACCAGACCACGACTTTTGGCACCTCATTTAAGAAAAATGGCTGATATTGGTGATGAATTTAGCACACGCTTGAGTTTAGCTGAACTGCGTGAAGGAAGACGATGATCAGTAGGTGAATTCCCATTTTTTCCCCAACATAATAGCTGCAGGTCACTTATATATTTCTCATTGCTTGAAGCACAATTGCACCAGATTATAACAATTAAGAGAATCTTAAACGCATGTGCTACATACACCCAAAATGTGATGTTCCAAGGATATTCCGTACGGTATATCGAGAGCAAAGTGGAACCCATGAACAAGGGTATCCCCATATGGCATACCTACAGGATCAACGAGAATGGGAACAGCAAGCGGGGAAACTAGAGGAAGAGTAAAACAGATCATCATCAGTACGAGAATGAAAGTAAAAGGAAGGAAAATGAACACGAGTTCACAAGTTTTTTCGCAAGACGCATCGGTCAACAAAGGCTACAGAGCTTTGTGAAATGGAAGCAACAAGTAGGTAGAAAGTGTAAAGAAACGTGGAACCCATGGACGAGGGATTTTCCACACAGGATCAATACACATGGGTACAGAAAGCCAGGAAAGAAGAGGAAGAACAGAACACAAAGTAAAAAACAGGAGTACAAAAATAGAAGAAAGTAAGGTGAGCCTGAAGGATACCTAGACATTCTAAGAGTCTAGCTAATGTTGAAATCACTTACAGGGTCCTCCTGGAGGGGACACTGCTAATTAGCCTACCGCCAACTACAGTATAAAAAAAAAAAACAGAGCTTTAATGGATCCTGAGCCATTTTAGAAGTACAATCTTAGAAACAATACAACATGAAACGCCTGTATAAGCTTATAGAGTAGGTATGAAAAAAATACACTTCTGCTGTACTGTTAAGCTTTTGAAAACTCCTTTTCTCCGTATCGCTCGGTACGAAGTGTTTTTACCATCGAAATTTTCTTGAATGCCTAATTTAATGTTATAGCAGATAGCTGATTAAAGTTTATTTATATATCCGACATAGACCACACCATACATAGGCTATATGGAGTGGTCAATATAGGCTATCCGATTATAGCAGAATCCCACCGTCCTTGATAGGTATCTGCTTTCCATTATTGCAGTAGCTATCGCTATATCTTATTGAAATTAATCCTTTACCTTACTCCTCATCGACATACGATAACCTTTAATCTTCGTCACAGACGATAGTAAAAACACTTCGATCTAATGAAAAAGAGTTTTCAAAAGTTTTACAGTACAGCAGAAGTGAATTGTTTTTTCTCGTACTCTAAGTCTATACAGTTGTTTCATTTAGTAGCTATTGTTTATAAGATTGTAAATGGCTCTCAAAATCTTGTGAAGCTCTATTTTTACCTCCAAGGAGGTTATGTTTTCGTCGGCTTTATCTGTGTTATTCTGTCTGTCACCAAGATAACTCAAAAAGTTATTGGCGGATTTGGACGAAATTTACAGGGATTGTTAGGTAGGTATATTGAGAGAAACAGGTGATTAACTTTTGGTGAAGATCCGAAACTCTGTTTGTTTGTTTGCTTGTTTGTCCGCCTAATTTTGCTCAACACCATACCTCAAAAAGTTATGGACGAATTTTTATGAAATTTACATGAGTTTTTAGGGAGCTATATTATGATGAGTAAACGGCCAAATTTTTGTAATGATCCGTATGTTCGTTCGTTTGTCACAGTTTTTTTATTTTATGCTTCTTAGCACAATAACTCAAAAAATAACGAATGGATCTTTATGAAATTTATAGGAGTTGTTAGTAATGTTAAACGATATAAATTATTAAAGTATGGTGCAGATCGGTAGGTTCGTCTGTATGTTTTACTCATGTTTGCCATGTTTCTTAGAAGCATTACCAGCATAACTCAGTAAGTTATGAACGGATCTCCAAAAAAAATTACTGTTGAAGGACACAAATGATTAGATGTTGGTGTTGATACAAAGAAAATCATGGTCTCAGAACCTTGCGAAGACTCGGAGGCCTCACTCCATACACTAAAAAATGAGTGTACCAAACTAACCTTATGGTTCTATGATATAACCAGGCCTGTCGAGGAAGCGTGAAGAAAAGACATCCCGATGGCCTAGCTAAAGCTCTTTGGGGGAAACATGCTTCCAATAACATAGTGCACAGTACAGTAGATGATTGAAGTATTCTCTGTGTCATATTTTGCAATAGCCTTATTAGCCTAGGTGACTCTCAGTAGCTCTTGCCAACATATTTTTTTAGTTAAATTTCAACATCACTGGCACTATTCTTTACTTACGGTACCTACCTATCGGGCCTGTCGGTATATAAAAAGGAATGGGATTATCTTGGCAAGTCATTCGCTATACAATCTGTTGTATTTGGGCAATGTCATTCTAAAGCATTAGCTATAAAACATTTTCATGATTTCACTTGCTTTGGCCTATTTGAATTTTACACTTTCAACTAATATAAAATAACAGGTACTTTGAATCATCCTTTTTATACACCGTACGATACCTATTAGAAGGATGATTTAGAAAATCTGAGTCTTCAGTTTTATTGCCCATGCTTTCAAACAGTGACTGATCGTCGTCAGGGGAGTGAAATTTGAAAACGCTAGAACTATCTACACAGCATCAGTATCCCATATACCCAAGTAAAATAAAATTCCAATAAAATCATTTCTTAAGCTTTTGAAGAGTCCGGAGGTAAGCTTCTGGAAACTGGATATACATACCTACCTGTTAATAGAATTTTGATTGCTATGAAAGTTGAATGCTTCTAAGAAAAGTTGAGATTATTTTAGGTTCTTTTAGTTCGCAAGAATTTTTGGTCGGTCAAAATTCATTTAGTATCCATTGTCTTTAATATGAGTATTTACTAATGAAGCTTGAACATCTTTTCTAACATTTTTGGCGTGCTCTTCCAGCCTTTGGGTCTCTCCGATGTAAACGCCGCTGCAATCGTTACAATTGATTTAATACACATTACGTTTCGATTGGATGTTACATTATTGCTTGCCATTATTCAACTTTCTGTTAAACGAGTTTGAAAGTTCACTGGCAAGTTGGATGTTGTGCAGTTTGAGAACTTGGTGGACTTTCTAAGTAGCTCCTCTGATGTATGGTGCAGAGACATATTTCAGCTACTATTGATTATTGGTTTTTGCTGGGATTAATAACTTGATCAATGAATCTACTAATAGGGTAGCTGTTCTCCTTCAAAATTGTCCTTATTTGTTGTTGTTGTTCATCCTCCACATTATTTTCAGAGCAATATTTGTTGGCGCGGTTAACACCAGATATTACTACTGCTCGCTTTGTTGATGCTGGATGGTAGGTACGGTAGCTGTCAGTTTTAGGGTAGTTGTCAGAATTAGTTGGTTTTCAATAGATTTTATAGTCTAGTTGGTGGTAAATAGTAGAGGCCTCATTCCCCACACTAAGAAATGAGTGTACCTAACTAACCTTATGGCTCTATGAGACAACCAGGCCTGTCGAGGGAAGCATGAAGAAAAGACATCCCGAATGCCTAGTTAAAGCTCTGAAACCATACCTACCTACACTATCTATGGATTTTCGGGAAACTTGCTTCCAACAACATAGTGCACAGTATAGTAGATGCTTGAAGTAGGTATTCTCAGCTTCACGTTTTGCAATAGCCTTATTACATGACTTTCAGAAGCTCTTGCCAACATCGGAGTGACCAGAAGGTAACTTTCTGTAAGGCTGGAAGAGCATGCCAAAAATAATAGCCAATACATATGTGCAAGCTTCATTAGTAAATACCTAGGTACTCATGTTGAAGACAATGGACATCAAATGAATTCTGACCAACCGAAATTTCTTGCGAACGAAAAGAACCTAAAATCTCGGCTTTTCTTAGAAGTAGGCCTACTGGATTTCACTCTCATTGAAATCAAAATTCTATCAACAGGCACATCCTAGTTTTCAGAAGCTTAGGTACCTCCAGGCTCTTCAAAACCTTAGGAAATTATTTTATTGGAATTTAATTTAACTTTGGTATAGAATACCTACAATAGATATAGTTCTACCATTTTAAAATTTCATCCCTCTGACGACGATCAGTGTTAAACTGTTCAAAAGCTTGGGCAATAAAACTAAAAACTCGGAAGACTGTCTAAATCATCCTTCTAAATGTGAATCCTGAGTGTCAAATATTTGGACTTTCATAATACCTATTGCGTGATATACCTACTTATTTAGCACCAAATGCTCTTCTTTTTCAGTTATCTTCTTAGTTGGACAGTGCTCTTTTAATCGAATAAATTGCTCAACTAGGTTTGTTAGGGAGAACAGTCTCATTTAAATTCCAGTACCAGCATTTCTCTATTTCACTTGTATTGCACTCAAATTCATAAGATAAACTTATAGCATTAGGTAGGTGTTTCCTACAAAGTAATTTTTATGAAGCAAGATACGCAACAATTTGCACTGCTTCTCACAATGAAATGGTCTAAAATTATATAGAATGGCATTGCCCGGATTTTAAATTAGAACAACTACGTAGCTATTAGACCAGGCCTATAGGTAAGCAATTTGTTTGTTTCCTAGGTATCTCAGTCTGCTAAATTGTAAACCACAGTGTCGTAACTCTGCCTTAAAAATTAGGGTAAATTTTTACAAAAATCCAATATGGCGCCCAGCTAATTTCTTGTTAGCTATATATCGATAGCACTCTATAGGAGAAGTGCAGTGATACACATAAATATAAGTCGGAAATGCATAGTTTTTGAGATACCAATATGACTTTCAAGTTCCCATTGCTTTTCTATGGGAGAAAATAGCCGGCGTCGTTATAAGCTCATGGGAACATTATTTACCCAGCATAACTTAATCTAACCCAACCCTACTTTAGGCCCCATCCACACTACCGCCAAAATCTGTCCACACCATGGCGATTTCGCCGATCGCTGCGAATTTTCATCCTCAAATCGCAGCTTTGCGCGTTTTCGCGAGCGTCCAACTTGCTGGATATTTTCGCGCGATTTAGGCTGCGGCCAAGACAGGTTCACCTTGTAATATTTTGTTTCTCTCACGCAAAATGAATAAATTAGGCGTTCCATAAGATTTTCTTGCTTCTTTATAGATAACTACCTATATGCAAAGTTTTATGCAACTCTGAGTTCTAATTCACTGCGAAATTGACGAGAAATAAGGAACTTCACTGCAGTAGTGGCACTTGTGTCGAGAACTGAGTTGACGGTAAACATTTTATCGACGTTTTGTTGTTATACAGCTGTGTTTAAGAAACTAAAATGTCAAAACACTTTCATTTTTCACTAAGTATGGGGAACATAAATTGTCGGGGAACCCCACATAAAAATTTAGTACTATTCACTTGACAACCACGTAAACAATACCGAGTGGTAAAGAAAAGTATGAAAATGTCAACCCTAGCTCAGTTGACAGTATGCGTATTGCTAAAGAATGCATAAATGTAGTATCTGCATTTAGAATCAGTGCTTATTCATAGCTGTGTTGATACTAGAAGTAAAATAAGTTATTAATAGTAACAAAAATTGTAGTTTCTTTGGACCAAGGTGCGTGGGCAACTGAGTTGTGCTGAACATCTACGCTTCATAAAGTGTCAAGCGTCGCTGACCGCTACAATGCACCATGCAGCAGTGTGGACACGGGTACGGGATTTTCACTGCGTTCTGCGAAATCGCACAAGAGTTTTTCGCACTCATGAGCGGTAGTGTGGATGTAGCTTAACCTACATTCGCTGCAAGAACTACAGCTGCTCATCTGTAGAAGGTCACATCAGAGGAGTACCTACTTCTTTGACAACAACTTCGGTACAGCTACATTAACATTTTTCACCACAGTAATCCTACCGAGACCACTAGCTACCTCATAAATGACCTTTCAAACAATGGTATTTATACAGTCCTACTAGGGTAAAAGGACTATCTTTGGAGACTGAAAGTGCCAGAAGCACTAGCCTCAGGATGATAAGTTGACAGGCCGGAGTACCTAGTCATGGCGTATGTTCTCTAGGAGCCCTTGGTACATACGTTCCAGTTGCACTAGATCTGCCCATATGACAATTTTTGTCATAGTCTACGGGATATAGGCCTAGCTACAGTACCTAATCAATAACTTTACAAAGCACAAGAGACTGAGATACAGGGATTGCTCTGTCAAGTTCTATAGGTAGCTATGTGATTCAATAAACTGTAGGTACCTATATAGGCCTAATTTGTCTGCTGAAATACCGGTAGTTCTTGCTAAGTTCATACACTAGTTGCACGCACTGAAAAAATTCATCCCCACATTAAATATTACATAGCCTATATACGTACCACTCATTAGAACCCCTAACAATTAGGCTACCTATACCTAATTGGTCAATTTTTACAAAATCACAATACAGCAGTCAGCTATTTGCCTTATAAAAATCAATAATACACTACTGTATTAAACAAGTACAATGATACCCATATAGGCCTATATGTATACATATATCAGTTGGGAACGCATAGTTACCTAGTTTTTATCCTATTTTTTTTACACAAGCTTTCTTTTTAAAGAAAGCAGAACCAAATCTGACCTTGCCTAACCTATCCTAAACTGCTATAATGATTATAATCTAAAGTACCCAGTCTTTAAGTAGGTAGTCAAATAGCTAAGTACCCATATGAAATCAGAGAACTTTTTGCAGTTATCATGTCATGAATAGCCCTGGCCACCTGAGCCATTCAGCAATGGCCATCAATCCCATCATCACACGCACATCACTTGGTGTCTTGAGACAAATATTGGGTGCCCCTCATACGCACCAAACTGCACCCTGGTTTTAGAACTGATAGGAGGGGTGAAGATAATATGTACATTGTGAGAGAAGTCATTGAGTACTTTCAGAGGGAGAAGAGGAGTGTGTATATGGCTTTTTTAAACATTGAAAAGGCATATGACAGGGTTGACAGGCAGATTTTACTTGAAGTTTTGGGGAGGTGTGGGTTTAGCTCTAAAGTGGTCAGTTTAGTTTGGAGTATGTACGTGGAAACTAGGGCCAGATTTGTGTTGGGGGATGTCAGGACGGAATGGACGGAAAGTGCCCGGGGAGTGAGGTAGGGATGTAGCCTATTTTGTCACCTTTACTTTTTGGTCTATATACTGAGGAACTGGCTGTGCAGGTGAATAGATGAGCAAGGGGTGTTCAAGTGGGGTAAGATAAACTAAATAGCCTATACTAATGTATGCAGATGATAGTGTTGTTATGAGTGAGAGTGCTAAGGGTTTGCAGCAGGGTTGCGGAGTCGGAGGGTTCAAGGTCCGACTTCGACTCCGACTCCTGGCCCTCCAAAATTTCCGACTCTGACTCCCGACTCCTAGGTCCAACTAGTAGATATTTGATGTGAACATAAAACATGTCCAAATAATTTTTGCTAGTATAAACATATATCAAGTTAAAGATGTTAGGTGTTTTATACATATACAATGATATTTTGCATCATTTGGGATATTAAAGTGAGGACATGAGGACATTAAACAAATTTTAGTAAAACTTTTTCACCTGGTACATTATGTGAGGGGGGCAAAATATTCAATTTTCTACAGATTGTTCTGAAATTTACATAGTGTATGTATTTTTCGAAAAAGAAACACATTTTACTCCTACAATTTCTTTGATTTAGGCCTTAGTTTTTGAGATAATGGAAGCATATACAGTATAATGATATACCTATGCATATTTTCTAAATTTCAAAGGAATAGAATTCAATGAGCTTTCAAGCTACAATAAAAACAATGATAGTTTTCAAATCCTTGAAACATTGTTAACAAAACTACTGAGCTGGCCTCTCCATTTTCTATTCTGTCCAATCACTACCTAACTAAAATATAGGGGGAAAATCGGTTTTCGGCTGCATTGAAAAGAGGGCTAAACTGAAAAATCCTACTGTATAGTTTTCTTAGGAATGCTTCAAGGATTCTACAACTGTCATTGTTTTTATTGTAGCATGAAAACTCAATGAGTTCTATTCGTTTTAAATTTAGAAAAAATATATGGGTAGCCTATATATTCATACGGTAGATATTTCCATTATCTCAAAAACTAAAGCCTCAATAAAAAAAAATTGTGGGAGTAAAAGGTGTTTCTTTTTCATAAATACATTTACTCAAATTTCAGAACAATCGGTCTAAAATTGATCATTTTGCCGCCCCCCCCCCCCACATAATGTACCTACAAGGTGCGAAAGTTCTACCCAACATTTTCTCAATGGCCTCATCACATGGAATAGGAAAATACATGGTGGGTATAGCTGTAAAAGAGAAATGTGCAAAAAAATATCCACATTTACATTTTTTTTTAATTTGTGACTGAAAATTTAGAATTGAATATTTGTTTATAAATGGGATCCCGGAGTCGGACTAAAAATTCAGACTCCGACTCCTAGAGCAAGTGAAATTCTGACTCCAACTCCCCCTCAAATTCTCCGACTACACAACCCTGGTTTGCAGGCAGCATTGGATGTGGTGTCTGGGTTTGGGAGAGATTTCAGAGTTTAGTAAATCAAAGAGTGAGGTGTTGGTTGTGAATGGGGAGGAGGGAGCCGCACAGACCTGGGTTCTGTCAGGTGAGGAAATATATAGGACAAACAGGTATAAGTATTTGGGTATGGTTGTGGATGACAGAGTCACTGAATGTGAGAATTAGCAGAGCATATCAGAGGTGTGGGAGATTGGCGAGCGTGGGAAAAATAAGGCCAAACAAGTAGCTATGAGGTAATAAGGGGACTTTGGAAAGATATGGCACTTCCAAGTCTTATGAATGGGCTAGATAGTTTGCCAGTTCGTGAGCAGGTCTCAGACAAGTTGGAAGCTGTTCAGAACTTGGTGGGAAGGGTTGCTTTGGGGGCAAATAATTATGTAGGTGTGGAGGCGGTGAGGAGGTCATGGGGTGGAGTACATTCTGGGAAAGAATAATGAAGGGGTGCTTCAACTTCAAGGTAAGGATTGATAAAATGGAGGAGGCAAGATGGGTGAAAAAAGCGAACATCTGGGTGAATGGTAAGAGTAAATGGGATGCAATGTGTACGAGATTCATGGCTAAATGTAATTATCAGGTTGCATGGCGAGTGCCGTTGGTGGCGGATGTTACAGATGGTTGGAGGATGGTTAATAAAAGAGGTGAGGGCCTGAACTGGGAAATTATGAGGTGGAATGGGGATATTAACAGGAAAGTTGAGGAAATTGGCTTGCGAAAGTGGAGAGAGTGAATGGCAAGGAAGACAACCCTCGTTTGGTATAGAATGAAATGTCCTAGGCATGAGAAGTTTTACGATGGGTGTTTTGGAAGTGAACTCCTATTTTCGGTGAGGACAAAGAGCTTGTGTGTTAATGAAAGAACATATAGGTGGAGTGCAGGGGGCAGTAAGCGGTGTGGGCTGTGCAAGTTGGGAGAGGATGAGCCTGTTGAACATGTGGTTGTTGAGTGTAGTAGATATGAACGGGAAAGGGGCTCTCTCATAAAGGTGATGAAGAGGGAGTGTGGCGCGGCAGTGGTGGGTGGGTGGTTTGATAGGGGAATGGGGGTGGTCTTGGGGCTGGAGGAGGATATGACTGAGGGGGCTATGAGTGGTTTTAAGACCTTCCTGGAGAGGGTGTGGGGGGAGAGGAAGAGGAGAATGGAGGGGCTGGATGGGCCTATGTGAGGAGTTGACCGCGGGAGTACTCGGCTGATACTAAAGCCCTAACGCACCGTTAGTCCCTTAGAGGTGAGGTAAAAGTCTCGGAGATGAAAAGCAGGGAACTGAAAGAAGACTACAGTACCTACGTGTGAGGTGCCCTACAAGGGAAAAGTGAACTTGTATGACGAATTGTAGAAGACAGACTTGAGCTCAAAGATGAGTGGGATCAGAGAGTGTGGAAATATGCAGAGGCTCTGGAAATGTTGCCATACCAGCCGAGGGGGATGACAGCGGAGCAGGTGAAGGAGGCGGTCAGAAAAAAGGATGAAGGTAGATGGAGATACGAGGTGGAGGGCAAGAGCACCCTAGAACTGTATGGTATGTACAAGCAAGGGCTTGGTGATGAATGCCTATAGCTACTGTATGTAAATGATGCAACCTCTGTTATTCTGTATCAGGCATGGAGTAATTGCCTCCCTCTGCAGGAGAGGAAAATACATTGGGAGCAGGACAGTATCTGTCATCAGTGTAGACTGGAAAATGAGGATTTGCCCCATATGTTGCTGAGATGTACTGCCCCGGTAAGAGTAAGAATAAAATGCATTTGGTTGCAGTTGAAAAGAAGATACAAAAATTTTTTCTGACCCATGCACAATGGATGAGAAAAGGGCAGCAATATAGGCTATGAGATATGGAAGGAGCGTCACCGACGCTTGAGGATAATTGGAGGTGGTGATTTGTCCTAAGAAACTGTTATCTGATACAAATGGATAGTCCTTCGCCATTATCATCATCACATGCAGAAGTTGGCAAAAATGCTAAAGATATTGGGGCAACAGTCAGTAATTGTTCAAGAGATGGGCTCGCATTGTTTTCTATTTTTGTATATTATTCATTTTTCATTTTCTTAAACCAATTATCAATATTATACGCATTTTAAGTCAGCACAATGGGTTGTTTATGATTTATTTGATTCTGAAGTGCACAACATTTTCCTATGAAAGAAAATAACACCAGTTGCAAAGCGTAATTAAAAAACTCTTTTCATGTTTTTTTTGGGTTAGGGGAGGTTAGCCTAACCTAACCCAAAAAACACATGAAAAAATTTTCCATTAGCTACACAGTGTGACTTTGGTTATTTTCTTCCCTGGAGTAAAATGGGAACTTCAAAAGCAAATAACTCAAGAACAACACATTTCACCAACTTAAAATGTGTCATGAGTCTCACCTCACTTTAGGCAGCACGGTTTACCTTTACAACTCTCGGCCACATGTCCTAGACGTTGGCAGCTGAAGCACTGAGTTGGGCTGAATATAAAAGGTCAAATTTGATAAGTCATAACACCGATTTTGATTTCAAATGGCATTTGTCCCTTGTTGAATGGAAGTTGGACTGATTCAGATTGAATAATTTGGTTTTGCTTTTTGGATGTAAGTCTTTCGACCTTCGTGACCGTACACTCATTAGCTTGATTCATTGCTTGCTGAAGGTTTATGAGATCAATAGAAGTACAAATTGGGGAAATAACCCCATAGTCAAACCGATCACGATGGGGTATCCTACATTCCATGGACCAGTCAGCAGTCACCAAAGTTTTCTATCTGCAAAAGATGTTCAAGCATGGCGACAGAGACTCGAGCAACCTCAACTGCCAGGATATGGCATCACTCTTTCTATTGGCTCGTACTTCCTTGGCTTCTACCTTTTGGAACGAGCTACTTTGGAAGGCTGTTGCTAGTTTAGCTGGGTTTTTGAACATTTCAGACCCATTGGGACCAGAAGGCTTGATGAGGATGACAGCCACAAGTGTGTCTGCAGTTGAAGAATTAGGTACTCAATGAATTTCCAGATAAAGCAGCTTGTAAGTTATTAGGGGTACTTTGATCTAGAGACATTTCCAGATCTGGCAGCTGTGCATAACCCCTAAATTGCTACACAGCTATATCAGGAAAAAAATTGGTGCTCCATCTATTGGTCCTCTTAGACTCCATGATGGCATCCTGACAGGTGACTGTTGACGCATGGCTGAGCTGTTTGCCGAGACCTTTTCATCGGTGTACTCAAGACAAGTCCTTGACAGTCCTGCCCCCTATCAGATTTTTCATAGCTCTCTGAGTGGCATTCATACTGGGTTTTGGGATGTGGCTGAGAGGCTACGAAGGCTTGCTGCCGATTCCGCTATGGGCCCTGATGGTATTTCTATTTACCCAGCGCTTCTCAAGAACTGTCCATCTCTGGCTTATCCCCTGTACATCATTTTTTCTAACGTTAAGTCTCTGGAAAGCGGTTGCAGAAGTGCGCCGCCCCAAAATTCTCGGCGTCACTTTTGACACTCACCTCACCTTTACACCGCACATCACTTCCACAGCCGCTCGAGCTTCCAGCCGCCTCAGACTACTCAAGGCCCTAGCGGGCACCCGCTGGGGCCAGTGCAAGGAGACCTTGCTTCTCACATACAGGGCATTTGTCCAACCTCTCATCACCTACGCGGCTCCAGTTTGGTATCCTGGGGCTCGTCAGTCTACGGTTCGCAAGCTGCAGATGGTTCAAATCGCCGCTCTCCGCGCCGTGACCGGTTGCCTCCGCATGGCTTCCGTCTACCAGCTCCACTCTGAGTCCAAGATGCTGAGGATCAATCAATCCCTCGACCTCCAGTGCCGTCAATACCTCGTTTCCGTCCATTGTCTCGAACACCCAGTCCACTCTCCACATATTCTATAGAATTTACTTCGAACTGCAATACGGCTTGCGAGAGCAAGTACGCAATCAACCTCACTTCACAAATATGGTAAATTTTTACAAAAATACAATATGGCGCCCAGCTAATTCACTGCTAGAAATTGATAGTAGTCTATAAGAGAAGTGTAGTGATACCCATATATATCAGTCGGAAATGCATAGTTTTTGAGATATAGCTATGACTTTGAAGTTTCTATTGTTTCTCTATGGGAGAAAATAGCCGGTGTCGTCATAAGCTTGCTAGCGATCCTATAGGAACCTCATAGGAACCCAACCCTACCTAGCTTAACCCAACCCTACCTAACCTAACCCAACCCTACCTAACCTAACCCTACAGTAGGGTTAGGTTAGGTAGGGTTAGGCTAGGTAGGGTTGGGTTAGGTTAGGTAGGGTTAGGTTAGGTAGGGTCCCTACCTAACCTAACCCATCCTAACCTAACCCAACCTAACCTAACCCAACCTTGCCTAACCTAACCTTACCTAACCCCTCATTTCATAGTGTGGCACTTCTCGCCAAGATCTTGGCGAGTAGTGTGCCGCCCTCGGAAAGGCGGGTGGGCGCCTATGAGCGCCGCGACCTGTGGAACCTCATTTCATAGTGTGGCACTTCTCGCCAAGATCTTGGCAAGTAGTGTGCCGCCCTCGGAAAGGCGGGTGGGCGCCTATGAGCGCCGCGACCTGTGGAACCTCATTTCATAGTGTGGCACTTCTCGCCAAGATCTTGGCGAGTAGTGTGCCGCCCTTGGAAAGGTGGACCTAACCTAACCCAACCAAACCCAACCTAACCTTCAAATTGGGTTTGATTAGATTGGGTTAGGTTAGGTTGGATTAGATTAGTAGGTTGGGTTAGGTTAGGTAGGGTTATGTAGGGTTGGGTTAGGACAGGTAGAGTTGGGGGTAAATTTTTACAAAAATCGTTATACCGCGGGTTGATTAAGTGATGATTTTTAACTATCATCAGATAATCTCTTCACGTCACTATGGGTATATATAGTCAGCCTTTACGTATCAAATAGTCATATATGAATTTGAAGTTTCTATTTTTCTATGGGAGAAAATAGCCTGTGTCATCATGGGCTTGCTAGCGATCCCATAGGAACTTTATTAATCAAACATAACTTAATCCAACTCTACCTAACCCTATCTAACCCAACTCGGTAAATTTTTACAAGCCGGCAAACCGGACGTCGAGGTAAGATAAACGTTAGCCGTGAGGCATAGATCGGAACTCCCTACATAATCACCATCCAGTTAGCGCCCCAGTCCTAGCCTCCTTGAGTCCTTCTTCTTCTTCAGTATTAAAAGGAGAGTTAATACCAACAGGATTTAGTTTCTCCTTGATGACCCATAGGAGGATCCAAGTGGTGAAGTTATCTCACAGTTGATTCAGCTTCTGGGTATTCTTCAGGAAGCGCAGCAGTGCTCT
>LQNS02277097.1:35772981-35785110 GCA_001587735.2 Parhyale hawaiensis | reverse complement strand
ATTATAAGAAGATTTAAGCCTCCCTAAATAAGTACTAAGCTCTTCTAAGAGAGGAAAAGGAAGGGACATATAGTATGTCGACAGAAAAACGAGGAACCCATGCACGAAGGTGTTCCCACTCAGGATCAACGCGCATGGGAACAGCAAGTCGGGAAAGAAGAGGAAGAAGCTAGACGGAAATACTCGTGAAAGTCCCATAACAGGTTATGCTATCAAAGATATCGGCTATAAACAATTTTGATCTTGTTGCTAAAAGCACTGTGACAATTTCTGACCCGGGCTCCTTGGACGCAAAATACGAGACTTCTACCGACTCCAAATCTTTTTCTTAACAAAATAAGCACATTTTCACCACTTCCAACTCAGGCACCAACTCCTGATTAGCCAACTTCTGACACCTGGCCCCTAAAAATGTCTGACTCCGACTCTGCAGCCTGACTAAAAGCTCAAATCATATGTACTTATTAAGTACAAAAAACTTGTGCGGTTTTGGTCCACGCAAACTGTTAACAGCTTAGGGAATTTTCTCTCGTATATTTTCCATAAGATTCTATGAGTAGGCTACATAAAAGCGGGGTCACACCACAGTCAAATGATCCCCGTACGTACGTACTTCGCAGCATCGCAATGGTTCCCACTGGAGAGCCATTACAAACACTACCAAAAAGTTACTAAAATGTTAGCCGACGCATCAGGTTGCTTAACTAGAGTCACCAGCAAATTTTCGGATTTCTCAAGTCTGGAGGGAATGACGATGCAGATAGCTGTGCACATTTCTACTGTTTCAACGGACACAGGGGGCAAGGAGGAAGTTGTTTTGAGTAAGAGGACCAAATGACTGTGGTATGAACTCACCTCTCTACAGAGGCGAAAGAGTTACGTGAGTCACGGATGTTTCACCCACAGTAAAGTGTTGTGGTTTCGGGCACTAGCGCACGTCACATGACATGAAAATCGTCACCAACCGTATCAGTTCAATCGAAACAAGTTAATATCATTGGCTTTAATTCGTCTGGAACCTCAGCCGCTAGCGTTGCTGTCGCCGCCTTGCATCTAGTTTCAAGCGTAGGTTACGAACCAATTTCTCTTGACATATCAGAAGTCTATGGATTGCAGCGTTACCAATTATGTAAGGGAGATAATGAGGGACATTCCCTACATACCTGGCCCAGCCGTGTCGAGATCTTGTCGAACTGACGGCATACGCTGAAATAAGGAGCAAAATTACAAGAGCGGCATTTGTACATTGGCAGACATAAATTGTACTCCTCTTTCTTTGGGTCTAACTATTTAACATTGCTAATGCTACATATTTAAACATAAATTAAGATAGTTTATAATAAATCAGTATTTGCACTGCTTCTTTACAATTATTGTTAGCGCTAAGAAAACCACAACATTATTAATTTTCGGAAAAATTAGAAAATGTATATACAAAAGTCTCTTGATCAGTGTGCTTGAGCGGGACCAAACGTATTGAGAGAGATACACATATCGAGATGCCCTGGGTCTATGTTTTAAGAAAACGATATACCCTATACCTTAGATGTAAAAGGGAAAGAGCAATGGCGGAAGGTACTCGTGTCTTGTTCACTAAATAACCTCCGCGCTGTTTCTTCCAAAACAACGTTAGAATAGCGGATACCAAGAACAAAGTTGAGGAACGTGCGCATACGAGCGGCATCTTCAGTGGTTTCGACGGGACAATATTGTGGGTAGATGCGGCTTGCTGTGACTGGTTAATGCACATGCAGCAGCGACAGGTGCTTCCGGTAGCTATGTTTTGGGTAAAATTACTACAAGGTGCATGAAAAACGGAAATTATTAATATTAATTTAATATATTTCATTGCTTGTTAATACGCGGTCTTTTATTGACTGTGCACAGTGCTCAGCGACTTGAGAGATTTCTACGATCTTGAGCTGTAAACGAAAGTTTCACATGTACCTACGTTTTCTGCTGGCTATCATCGTTGTAACCTTTGACACTGCAGTTGCAAATGCAATCACTTGAAGCAAGGTTTTAAGAAAAATGGTGGCGTTACGTGCGTAGTAGTGAATAGATAACGAGGAAAATTAAACGAAAAATTTCTCTGAATTGCTCGAAAGATACGACTAAGATTGGTCTAGATCCATCCTGCCGAATTCGCCTTATAAGCAACGTTTTCGCCGAGTCTGATCGAGCATTTGTTGGCCAAATGCCACTCTCGGCAATTTTTGCTTTTAGTCTGCACTGGGCTTTACAGACACACAAACGAGATACCTACACTCAACGAGATAAAAAAGAAATAAGCGAGAGCAACACTGATCGAGAAAAGATTTATCGAGAGTTTCCAGTAGGTAATTGGTCAAAAAACCTTCAGCACAAATTAAAGAGCCAAGCCACCCATTCTTCGAACCAGTATACCTATGCAAATTGCTACCACTGATCTACATGTAGCTTAACCCTAGCACACGACCTCGTAAGTTACTACTATTAACACTATATACAGGTAAAAAAAGCGTTGGTATATTACACCCCATGTTCTAAGGTTAAAATTTTTCATAGTTAGCTACGGTATATCAAACATCGAACTAGGTATCAATGATTACGGTAAAAAAAAGAAAATTAATAAAATAAACTTGTGCATGAAGTAAATATGAATTTATTAGCAGGTCGTACTAGAAAACGAAAATAAATCTTGTTGAAAAACGGGAAACAAAAGGACCACCAGGCATACGAACAGCATGAAAATAACGAACCGAAACAGAAAAAAATATCAACGGCCAGTAAAGATAGCAAACAAGAATTGAGGTCGCCCATAAACAGCAAATCTGACCTGCACACATACGTCGTCTCTGACGATAACATCACGATATCGAGTTCAGTGATTCCAGTAAATATAAAGTCATGATATATCGGACCATAAACCACACCATACATTGACGGGACACTGAAATTTGGCCTCTCGCAATTGGGCCTGGACGCTAATTTACGCTAAGTGCTAATAAAATCAGTTCTAATAATCACAGAGACCTCAAACAAAGATTTATTTCTCCGTCGTACCATAAGAAAAGCGTTGCAGAACAGGGAATCTAAATTCACAATCCTATATCTTCAGTAGGCGATATACATCACACCTTCGGACATGCAGAAAAAAATAGAAAATACATCATAATTACTAGGAATAATGAAACTTTATAGAAAATATTGGCTCATAGATACTAGGCTACACGTAATGTACCTTTAATATCACATAAATTGAGAGTTTTTCCAATGACGGATTTAAAGCAATAACATCAGAACTTGATGTGTGTAGACCTCGTCCCATCAAAAACCCCGTAATGTTGAAAAAATGTATTAAAACCACAGTAATTGGTAACTACCAGTGAACTAAAAATACACGTTTAACTATGAGACAAAGATACAAGACGGCCGGTAAATGATATTAAAACATTACAATTTAAGGCTGATAGAACCCTTCATTACTAGAACCATTTAAAGCTGCACATCGTGATTGTCAATATCATTTCACATAACTGCCTAGGTATATTACAACACTTTGCTGTTGCCTACGTTATACCACTTCAGTGATTCCTAATTTCCCATGTTGCATCACTTTTTGGTTGCCTAAGCTGAAACACATCACATAGCTGCTAGAGGTAAATCACTTCACAGTGGCCTACGTTACATCACTTCAGGGCGGCCAATGATACATCACTCGACAGCTGTCAAAGCTTCAACACTTGACGGTTGCCAATGCAATATCACTTCACGGCTGCCAATGCTGAATCACTTCACAGCTGTCAAAACTACATCACTTCATGGCCGCCAGTGCTTTATCATTCAGATCACTACAAGGCCGCCAATGCTACATTACTCCGCTTCTGCCAAGGCTATATCACTTCACTGTTACCAATGCTGCTTCACTTCACTGCGTCCAATGCTAAATCACTTCATGGCGGCCAGTGCTTCACCACTTCACTGCAGGCTGGGCTCCATCACTTTATGGCTGCAAGCTGCTCCAACTCACCTTTCTGCTATGCTGTTCGTTCTGATTTTGTCGCTCAGCCCTTATACATACCAAATTTCATCATCATTTTCATCAGCTGTTTACTTGGCATTTCATTACAAATCGAGTAGTATACTACGAACCTGAGAAGTTTGTGTTCTACAAAATGAGTGTTTATATGAATAACTATTGCGAAATAAGTTTACTGCAAATATCAAAAGATGTCATAAAGAGTTTCTCTACGTAATTACACTTTAAGCCTTGATATTTTTGTAAATTTGTTGTACATAGAAGTTATAGAAGTATGTACAGGTTTGCTAGTCTTCTACTGAGAGTAAATGAATCAAGTCAAACAGCCTAAACTAAGTTTGAAAAAGTAATGGGAGAACATATAAAAATGCGTCGACGGGACCCAGCAGTCAGGCCCAATTGCGGAACCGAAATCTGCCTTAGGGGGCCAGTGTCCAGTCAATGTATGGTGTTTTCTATGATCGAAGATACGTACATCAATTAGCCTTTAAAGGAGAATGCCATTGCCCAATAGTGCGTGAAAACTTTGTTCTGATTATCGTAAAATTAATTGAAAACAAATGAATGCTTAGATGCAATGCTGCTTTGATATAGGGTTATCCGTAAGTTCGTGCCGATTTTTCGAGGAAAGAAAAAGAAGGTCAATAAATACGAGCCATTACATTTTGAACGAACCAAAGAGGTAGAGGCTTTCAGCAAATTCTTCGGTTGTACAATGTGGGTTACTTTCAATTCATGAGTTGATTTGGTCATAATCTGTAGAGGATGGTCTATCTGATCGTCTACAGCTCGAAACCTCGCGAACTCCTTCCGTAGAGTCATTTTGATAAAAAATAATCCCAATAAATTGTGAATATTTCTTTGGTTGCATGTGAGGCATTTTTTCCTTTATGGAAATAGAGAAGCATCAAGTGCCGAAAATGAATCTTTATCTTCCATTTTAGAGGGTTAGAAATTAACACGGGTTATAGGATCTTTCAAACCTTCTTCCACGAAAAGATAGCTTCAACTGTGCTCGAAATGGAGGTGGAGTCCAATCTTATTTTCCAGACTCAATCATGTGAGAGTCGAAAGATGAACTACTAAAATCGGCACGAACTTTACGGACTATCCAATACATCTTACGATAGGAAACTTAGCAGAAGTCTCGGCAACTCGAAAGCTAAAACACAAAAAAGTTTGCTAATTTTCAAAACTACTGTAGATAAGCTATTTGATACTTCTCATTCAAGTATTCAAGGTGTAACGTGACTGCTTAGAAAAAGGCAACAATACCCACTCTTTAGTGTGTTCTCTGTTGCGGTCAATGAAGTACTTGAAAATCGTTGCTTGAAGATCAGCAACCTGAAAAGCGATGAATGTGCAGCACAATCAATGGTCACATCTGCAAAGTATTATATTAATGATAGCTTTACCGCGATTGATATTTAAGCCTCCTGTGCATGAAGCACAATCGGTAACAGAGTATACTGGGTCTAACAGATAAAGGACTAATAAAAATATTTTTAACAATTAATAGCTCAATCAAGCAAGAAAAACAGAAAACGAACGAATTACCAATGTGATGTTGAACGTTTTTAATGGCTAACAATTGCTTATTTACTCAATGTAACCATCAACATCAATAATGAACCCAATTCCTCACAAAAAAGGCACTGCCTTGGTTTTATGGATTGCCATGCTCGTTTGATGGTGGGCTCAAGTAACAATAGAAGGTGCATTCCATAAGTCATGCGACCAAAATCATAGAAGATAATTTATTAAGCCTCGATGTTTTCAATTGTGTCCCAATGCTTCCCTTTCACGCCTCTTTTTAAGCTCGAAAACAAAAAAAAAATTGGGCGAACTAGGTCGGGAATGGAGGAAGGCTGAGGAAGCAATGGGGTGTCGGTCTGGGCCTGGAAATTGTTGATAACGAAGGGGCTATGGACGTCCACTGAAGGGTTCGTCGACAACGTCCTTAAACGATTTGTGCCATCAGAGAGCTTGTTATTTCGACAAGCAATCACTCCCAAAGGCCGGCTGACCTAATGGAGACGATGATACACAGACTGACCCAACGCGCCGTGTTACATAATCTCAACACTGGGTTCGTGGAAATATACACTTTAATCCCCCGGCCTCTCGGAGGAGACTGCAACAGGGCACGTATTGAACCTAACAGCCCCCCCCTCCCACTTAGCCCAAAAGCTCAGAACGCGCTGCGATTTATCGTTGCATCAGGATAAAGTAGGTTGAATTACTTTTTTTGTGGAACGCACCTTGTATTCTATTCTGAGGTTGCGCACAAGACCCCATCACCCAGTGGCGGCTCTTTTCTCGTTGAAAGGGTGGGAGCAGCTCGCCCTACAGTTTAAGTCACTGCTTAAATAAAATACACTTATTTACTTTACAGGGACTTGTACGTATATGCTGCACAAGTTTCCAAATAGAAAACGCACAGATACAAGCAAGTCATCTCTTCGCAAACCTATCCGTGATTGAGGATGAGTAACAAGAAGCTAATCTTCGTGCAAGTATACAACTTCAATCAATTGTAATATTTCGCTCAAGCAGTCGCTGCAGGATTGCTGTCTTATACTGGGGCCATATTATGCATTTTTACGCCCAACTGGTTGCTAGGATGAGCAGCTCGCGGCCGATTTCAATATATATTTAAAATCGGTAGCATAGATACTGTGGTATAAATGTCGTCGGAGTCTCGCATCCTTGCATCAAGTTGTCTGTGTAAATGCCTAGTGTGGCCCTGGCATTAGACACAGCGATGCACATCCCATCCAAGCGAAGAGCTCACTGAGCTCCTCTGCCAGGAGTTTTTAAAGAGGGAGGTAGCAACGGTTACGGGGATCAGAAGCTATAAGTTTCGCTGACCTGGTTGGACCCACTTGGGGCAGCGAGTTTCCTCGCTTCCCTTCATATTTTGAATTTCTGCCTCCCCCTACCCAGTCCATTATCTACACCAGTTTACATTTCAAGTTTAATAAACGTTTTGCCTAAATATGTCCTTTTGAGTAAAGTTTTCCGTTAATCTAAGAGTACAATTTGACGGATAGTGGGATATAGTGCTGCTGTTAAAGAACCCAAATTAAAAGGGCTAACATGATCCACGGACTACTTAGTAATACTGACTGGTTTCTTGCCTGCTCCTCAAGAGCGGGATTCCCCATCGGCCTCGACGCGCTACCGTCGTGCACGACACCTTGTGTGCGTGTTTGTGTACGCAGATCGTGTGCGTATGAGCGGCGTTCAAGTTGGCGCACCGCGCTGCACGCTGTATCGCTGATTAAGTTAGGTAAGGTTAGGTTAGATAAGGTTAGGTAAGGTTAGGTAACATTAGGTAAGGTTAGGTAAGTTTAGAAGGGTTAGGTTGGGTTACGTTAGGTAAGGTTAGGTTAAAAGTTAGGTAAGGAGGTAAGGGAAGGTTAGGTTAGGTAAGGGTAGGTCAGCTTAGGTAGGGTTTATTTTAGTGGTGGCGCGCGCAAGAAAGCTTACGTGAACGCAAAGGTGTCGTGAACGACGGTAGTGCGCCCCGGGCCCTCCTCCTCAACACTCCGGACGAGGCAGAGATCCCTTGACAGGCATGTCACTAGAACTCGGGACCTTTAGCACGAAGTCAGACACGCATGGCATGTTGCTGCTGTTGTGGGTATAAAATTGTTTTCGCGTAGTTTCTGAAACGAAGATACTGATGATGCTTCATTCCAATTACTCATAGAAATCAATTGCAAGAGACACCCCCATGGGCTCCCTTTTAGACTGAGCCGCAGAATGGTGATGTGAAGGGACACCACCAAGGCCCCCTATGAACCCACTATGTACCCTCTATGGACTCCTATGGACTCGCTATGTACCCCCAGTGGAGTCCCACAAGGCACTGTGCTTGGTCGAACCCAAGTAACCACAGACTAAGTTAATTTCTCATACGTAAAGAAGTTATGAAATTGAAATACATTCTTTCTTACGTGGTTCAAGCCCAGCTGGCTCACTGGCTGGTCGCACGAATAACTGACAGCCTGTGATTAGTGGGAAGGTATGGCTGGATGATTGTGATTGGTGGCAAGGGAGCAGCCATCGAGAGACAAAAAAAATTTCCGGGTAAGTACGGTGAAATGTGGCTCAGTGGTTGTGTTCCCTCCTATTAAACCTCCTTGGGGCCAGACTCGACTGGCCCACATTTGCAGCCTTTCTTTCGTAGTGAAACCACACGATACTACGCGGTTTGTTAATCACTCCTTACGCGTTATATTGAGAGGTAAAGCAGGGCCAGAAGATGCTGGCATCTCGGCATACATCTGGAAGCTATTCTGAGGAAGAGGTTCTTTGCATGCTGAATTCAGGTTCTGACGCTCTGGCTAAAATGCACGAACTGCTACTACGCTGACCCACGCTCTGCAACAAAAATATTACAAGTTTTTAAGTCTGATGACCTAGAAGTTCACGCATCTCTTGGCAAAAAGAGCAACGAATTTTCTGTAAGTTTTTTTTTTTTTTGTTTTGCGCAGCTTTCGATCGATGAGCGGGTGCAGAGCCCAGGCCAAACATGACTCTCAGAATCGTAATGTGCTATAAGCCAAAGCATTGAAACTTGATCCAAAATTCTCAGCTATTCGACAGAGTTGATTCAAGTCCTACTTTGATGAAGTTAAAAGGCATCACTCGCTCGTCACTTACGACGGTATCGAATACAATGAGAGGCATGGTTTTATTCTCTATCGGCGCTTGGATTTTTTCAACAGGCGTTATACGCGATCATCCTAGAGTGCTGACGATTGTTTACTTCGGCCACGTCCAAAAATACTACCAAATTCACAACGATTTTTCAAACGGTTCACAAGTATAGGCTTATACATACAGGACATCTTTTCGCAAAAAATTTTCTTAAACGAGCAGTTTCTGATCCATTTAATGACAAATCTCATCCCAATATAATGACGCACAGCCCTCGAGGGACATTTTTCTAACTTTATGGATTTCAGAAAACTCACTCATGGACCTAAAAGGATATGCCCAGATTGGCTGTATTAGTCCTGCTAAAATACGAGAGGAAGGCTTACAATCACCTTAGGGCTAGTTTGATACTCGACGGATATCTCCTGTATCCCGTAAGTAGGCCAAGGTGCGACTGACAACAGAACTGGCATATCCAGTATATATCCCTGATGATCGCACTAACACTGTGCAATGCGTAACTTAAATCGTTTATGACGAGACGTATACTTACCAAAAACTAAATATTTCATGGACTTAAGCGCATCGGGAGTGCCTCCCATCTTCAGATATTTAAAATATCTATGGTAACCTATAAAACTAAAACAAAATTCTTTTTATTTTCAAGCTTGTGGGGAGCAGAGACTAGCCTTCGTTATTCTCTTTTATTTCTTTTCTATTTTAATTGAACGATAAAAAGTCTCTAATAGAAAATACTAAACATATACGTTACATACGCCAAAGTTGCAGCGGCTTAACACAATTCTTATCAGGTTGGATAGAATTGAAAATAGTTAGTCCCAATTCTGAGTGTAACCCTGTAGTATTGTAAGGACTCGGAAGGCAGCGGCACAATGCTCCCAAACATATTTCTTGATCTCAAAAGTTGAACGTGCGAATTGTAAGACATGTGTGCTCGTATCTATAGAGCAACTTTTGACTAAGAGATTTTGTTCCCAAAAGTATTGTAGAAAACAAACAATATTCATGTATTTTCTCATATTATGGATGCAGAGCTCACACAATATGATAGCAACACCCTGAGGTAAACATTATTATTAAATCACACTAGACTGGCGACGTGGGAACGGAGAAACTCCATAAGGTTGACAAACCCCCACGCAACAAGTTCAGCGAGTGAAGAAAATAAGCAAAAAAATAAAGAGAAGATCCGAGATCACAGAATAGCTCTGTGTACAGATCGTTTAAAGCTGCCAATACCTGCACCAGCACAGACAGAGCCATCAAGACCATTCCAAACATCCACACACGATGGAAAAACGAACGAGAATACTGACCCGTACGGCATCGTAACGGTTCCAAGGCAAACTCATGTAGAGCATCAGTACGCCGAGTACACCTCACCCGAACAAATGGCTCCGGAAGAAAATCAGACAGTGGATGACTAGAGCAGTTATAAATTTTATACAAAAAGCAGACACCACAAACTCTGCGACGATGCGCCAGATCACAGGGCACAACACCGCCCAGCATGAACGCACATCGACGAACAACTTTGTCAAGCAAACACAGATGGCAATCGGCAGCAGAACCCCAGACTACAGAGCAGTACTCCAGGAGAGGGAGGACAAAGCAATTAAAGCAGCGACGTGTCAATTCTACCGAGCCAAACACCCTTCAAGCACGCCTCATAGGACCAATGTTCTGCGATGCACGTGAGGCAACCGAGCGAATGTGGGGCTCAAACGTCAACCTTGGTTCAAAATTGACACCCAAGATTAGCAAGTCATCAACCACAGGAAGTGACACACCATCCAGTAGGAATGCAGGAAAAAGAGGAGTCACTGTACACAACCTGGACACGAGGATGGTCTTAGTTTTGTTCGCATTTAGCCTCATCCCCCACCTAGAACACCACTAATTAATAACTTCCAAATCATGCTGAATGGATTCTGAAACCTCCGACCTATCTAGGCTTATCGCAAACAGCCAGCAAAGTTTCAGCGTCACCAATAAGTAAATTATCAACAAGGTCAAACAGGTCCGCTGTATATACAATGACTAACAAAGGGCCCAGAACACTACCCCGTGGGACACCAGAAACTACGTCCAAAAACTCACTTCTCTTCCCATCAACAACTACACATTGACGTCTGTCAGAAAAAATCTGACTAATTGCCGAGAAATCTGAACCACCAATACCCATCAATCTCAGCTTGTGGAGCAGCCTAAGGTGATTCACGCGATCAAAAGCAGCACGAAATTCAAACTGCACCAACCTTGCCTCATGACCCCATCTAGAGCCAGCTGCAAGACATGAGAAATATGAAGCAGAGCATCACAAGTTCCCAAGCCCTTACGAAAACCATACTGTGTTGGGGGAAGGACACCCTGCTTCTCAAGAAAACAACCCAACCTCGAAGCAACCAACTTTTCATAAACTTTCGACAAAACGGGTGTGATCGAGATGGGTCTATAGGCGGAGGTTCGGGACGAAACAGAATCCTCCGGAACAGGCGTCACATGGGCGACACGCCAGCACTCCGGAAAAGAGCTCAGCCGTAACATCCGACGGAACACGAAGCAAGCGGGGTTGTGAGCACACCAGCCACCCTACCCTCCAATGAAAGAGAGGAAACATAACCAATGGATCAGTGCCCCGATAGGGGTCCAGGTCTAGAAGTAGGCGGTGCACTTCAGAAGAAACGTTTTTAAAGATAACACACGAGACAAAATTTATCATTGTTTTGTGGTTTGACACTTGTGGGCGCTCAGTGTTAACCCGTTAATAAGTAAATAAAGAGCAAAACAAAATTTTTTCTTACAAAATTCCGGGCCACAAAGGATTAGTAACGAAAAATATCAATGGGCTTCCTGCCATTTACATGTATACCTACCTACGCGCCCAAATGTGTTTGTTTCTATTATCAAAACTTGCATCTAGCAGACGTATAATAAACATTTCATGGAAAAATACCTTTTGTAATCGCTACTTTGCACCTGAAATAGTTACACCTATGCACATAAGCGCACATCTTCTTTTAAACTTTCCACCTCACAGGCTTACCACACTGTAGGTACTTTACATAAGCCTGGTACAATAGTATGCATAAAAGACCAGCAAAACAGATATTATTGACTAATAAACATTCATTCACATTATTGTTATAACAATTACACATCACTTCAGGTCCCTCTATCGCGACTGCAAAGATATTTCAAGAGAATCAAAGAAAGATACATATAGTATGCCAAGAGAAACATAAAAGCAAGGGAGCTGGCTAATTCATCACTCCCACTGGTGTTCCAACACAGGATCAACGCGCATGCGAAAAGCAAATTGAGAAAGCATCATTAGTAGGAGCATGAAAATGGAGGGAGACATGTGTGTGGAAAAGAATGATGTCCCAAAGGTCTAGTTCCAGCTAAGGTAGCCTGTG
>LQNS02277097.1:35708085-35737491 GCA_001587735.2 Parhyale hawaiensis | reverse complement strand
CTACAAAATTTAACGCTTTCAATTTCGACGACCATCTTCGACCCTCCCACCTGATGAGCTGAGGACAGCGAAACGTACGTCGTGGGTAACCAAATTTCTACTTTGTGCTTCTCTTCATATTCTTCAGTATATATATATATATATAAAGTTTGTAGCAGAGATACGGTACCATAGACGACGTACGTGCGAGCTGAAAATCCTCGCATTAAGTTGTGAGTATGAATATAAGTGTGGCCCTGGCACAAGTGCAGAAAGTTGTTCATTCAGCTCCTACAAGCCAGGCACTGCGCAGCTGCATATACAATACATCTGTTTTTACTTAGAATGTAAAAGAGAATAGGATGCTTAGCTGCGGTTAGGGACCGGTTTCCAATATTTATTGAAAATGATGTAGTCGGCTGCAATTTGGAACCGGTTTTGAATTTACCTTATGGAAAATGAGGTACTCGGCTTAAATGTGGAACCGGTTTTGCATTTACCACCTGGAAAATGAGGTACGCTGCTGCTATTGGCAATCGGTTTTGCATTCTACCCACTGAAAATGAGATAACCAGCTGAAATTTATAAACCTATTTTTGATATACCGTAAGGTACTATGTGAGAAGTTGCATGTCTAGTTGCAGTTTAGGAATTGATTTAGTATTTGCGTTACTCTGTGAAAAAAATCAGGTTCCTGTCGGTAATTCTAGAACGAGTTTGCTCTCTATTTACCTTGCTCAAGAAATGTAGATATTTAGCTATACCGGGTGTTGTTTTTATGCAGACATATTTCGACCATTGGTAAAAAAACTCAAAATAAATTGATTTTCATGAATGATAAAATGCCCAAAACTCCTTCGTTTTCGAGTTATTTTGACGTTATTTTGACTTAGAGAAATTTAAAGCTTTAAGTAGGGTATTGCGTTCGCGCAATTGTTAGCTCTAATTTTGGTAGTTCAGCACGTTTCCGACCCCATCGAAGCAGTTTACATTTTTTTTACAATAAAAACTGCAAGTATTTCATAGTTAGGAAACAAAATCTGCAGTTTCGCACTTAACATTTAACGTAGTCACACTACTGTATGGCGGACACTAGGTACGTTGTCACAGTTTACATCCGTGTGGTGTAAAAAAAGTGCAGTGGCTGCTCCCACCTGATTTTGGACCTTGTGTACAATTTTCAGAGTGCTTCATGCAGCAGCGAACAAGGGATCCCTACTTCTCCAAGTTGATTCTTTTCACAGATGAAGCGAATTTTACTCTTGATGGAGTTTTTAACATTCACAATGATTATCATTGGGCTCAAGCTTAATAATCCTCGTGTTATTCGCCCAAATAACCATCAACATCGATTCAATGTAAACACGGGGGCAGGAATGTAGTCGGAAAACGTGCTGAACGATCAAATTTAGCGCTAACATTGGCGCGAACGTAGTATCCTACTTAAAGCTTTAAATTTCTTTCAGTCATTATAACTCGAAAACTGAGGAGTTTTGGGCGTTTTATCATTCCTGAAAATCGATTTATTTTGAGTTTTTCTACCCATGGTTGAAATTTGTTCGCATAAAAAATACCGTATATATTATCTCCTGCAAGGAGATTGTTTTTGTCGGAGTTCGTCTGTTTGTTTGTCACCAAGATAACTGAAAAAATCATGGACGAATCTTTATGAAAATTCTTGGAGGAACAGATGATTAATGTTTGGTGTAGATCCATTCACTGTTTGTTTGCCTATTTCTTTCGTGGTGATATATTGCAAACGGTCATGAATCGATCTTGACGAAGTTTACATGAATTATTGAGCCTGTTACGAAGAGCAACTGACCAAAGTTTTACGCTGATCTGTTAGTCCGTTCCTCTGGTTGTCTGTTTGTTTTACGTTTGTAAGAACATAACTCGAAAAGTTATTCACGGATGTTCATGAAATTTGTAGCAGATGTTAGAAATGTTAGAAGATTCCAGTGACCAAATTTTGGTAATGATGAAAAGGAATCTTGGTTTCAGACCCAATTTGTATTTTTCGTGAACGCTGCCTTGCTAGGCGGAGGTATGCGCTCTCAAAAGCTCTTTTGTAGGAATTCTTCTGATGTTTAGGTTGCTTTTCAAAAACTTGATGTAATTGGGAATCTGTTCTGATATTTAGATTACGTACTTTTCCAAAACCGATCGAGTTGCCGGGATTCAGTTTACTACTAGACGGCCCGTGACCCGTTGGGTCTTCATCATGATTATCTTCGCTTCCGCAAAAAAGCAGGTGTCATTTAGCTGGGCATAGACTGCCCGCTATTCGGCCGTCCTCTCCTGCCCGTCAAGGAGCTGCACATACGGATCACTATCAACAGATTCTTTCCTTCTCTAACGAATATTCAACACCCAGGCTGTAAGTAAAGTCAATTTATATGTTACATATTTCAGTTCTATTTCCTGTAGTACCGTTGCATTTATCGTGCCCGTTCTTGAGGCTGAGCCTCAGTTCATTTACTACAGTCTGTGGTAAATGAACTGGGGCTGAGCTTGGTTTAAGTTCCGTATCACAGATACAATCGAATTAAAGAGCTAATCCATGGAGCGAATGCGGCTGTGCTCCAATCCTTTGAATTTCTTCCCGTCTAAAAGCGAAGAAGCTGTGTCAAACAAGACACAAATAAACCTCACACAAGCAAACAAACAAGCAAGGCTCACAGACTTTTAGTATACTAGAGTGTGTTATCTTTGATAGTATAAATACAATTTTTTTACTTTACTTTTCAAGATAAGTGTCTAACTTTGAAATATCAATATTAACAAAATGTATGGCTATGTTGCGATTTATCACACAATTTGTTTATTTACGAGTTTTTTACTGTTACCTGAGATTAAGCAACAAGTTAATAAAAACGTCATAAAGAGGAAATAAACACAGGTGAACAGGAATATTTTTTATTAAACATCCACCACCAAGAAATTATTACCAAAACAATTCAATAAATACTGAAATAAGAGTTCAGTGGTGTAAACAAAACAAGTTAATTTTGAACATGGTAACCGTCATTTTTCATGATTTTTATGAGGCGATCATCAACAGACTTTGTTAGGTTTGATATTTCAGATGGTGGAATAGAATCTGCAGCGGTTTTACTGCATTCCACAGGCTTACTTTGCTCGATAACTGGCGACCACCTTCGTAGATCTTCCTTTTGATCATTGCCCAGAGGTTCTCAATGGGATTTTAAATCGGAGCTATTCGCTGGCCAGGGCATAATCCTTTTTGATTTAAATCCCCCATCCGCAAGCCAGTTAGCAGTGTACCGTGCTCGTTGTGAGGGAGCGCTATCATGCTGAAACACCAATTTGGATCTGCGTGCGATAGTCTGCTCATCAAGCCATGGAATCAAGTTGGCTTCAAGAAACTGGCAGTACCTTTCTGCATTCAGTTTAACTCCTTCTGACTCTTCAAATGGACCAATAAGGGTGTCACCTACTATCTTGGCCAAAACATTACACCTCCACTAACTTGTTGACGCTCAAAACCGTGTCTGTTGAGGTCGGTTATGGAGGACCCATCCAGACGCCCATCCATCTGGACCATCAAGAGTGGCTCTGCATTTGTCAGTAAATGTGACATTGGAGAAATCAGTTTTCATGTTCTCTTCAGCCCATTAGACCCTATTTTCTTTATGAATTTTTGTTAGAAGTGGTCGTTTAATTGCCTTTTTCACTTTCTCTAGCCTCTGCAGAACCTCACATCTTGTGTTTCTGATTAGTATTGGGGCTCCAGCGTCTTCAAATATCCCCTTGCTGGTAGAAAGTTGTTTTCTAGCGATATAAACCTTCAAATGTCGCATATCCCGAGCATTCAATTTCCTCAAAGAGGCTCTATCCGGAGGTTTCTGGTTGACTTTACCTTCAATTGCATTAACCTTAATTGTTCGGTGATCACGCTGTAATTCCTTGGAAACTTCGAGTTTCGTCTTACCAGAAGCCAATAACGAGGTCACTTTGATCTTTCCTTCACCGCTTACACCGCTTTTCTTGCCCATGTTGACTAAAGAGTGATGTTGCATAACCTGGCGTAAAAGCAGAACCCCGTGTGGTAAGCAAATATTGCCAAAACGAGGGAAATGGTTCCGTTTCATTTTCTCCAGTTGTTCTTATAGTTACAACATATCTGTGCACTAACTTATTATTCACATTTTAAATGTTTGACACTTATCTTGAAAAACAAGTAAAAAAAATGCATTTGCATAATCAAAGGTAACGTACTGTATAGATTGGGCCCTTTGAAGTACAAGCCCTTGATCTGCACTTTGGGAACTGTTTTGGTGCCACGCGTTGAAAACGCAGTTACATTTGTCCTTCCATTCGATCCTTGTCCCAGCAACTGACTCGGTGTGATTGATGTCTCATGAAACAGCCGCTTCCCACAGGTGTTGTTCCTCTATTCAGAGATTTTCGTCTTTTGACCTCATCTATAGCCGCGCTCTATTGAATGCTATAACACAGGTGTGATCTGTGCCGTGAGTGACGTATGGAGTACAACGCCAAAACTTATCGTCCTTCACAGAATTTAGGTCGATTGTTTACATATGAATGCCGGTAATGTCGGTGTAGTAATCCCAGTGGCTTGGGTCATTCTGCATAATTTTTATCTGAAAAGCTCCGGGCTGATTTCGAGTACTATGCCTCAGTGGTGTTGTTCGAGTGCTATTCCCTGTGTTTATTGTGTATTTTTTATTTGAAAACGTTCTGCTGATTTCAACTATTGGTACTTTGGTGCAGGTTACCATTCCATGCATTTTTTATTCAAGAATCAAGTGTTAGCACTGTTCTATCGGTTACCATTCCTCTTACTCTCTATAGTTTTTATATGCATAGTGTTCTATCGGTTACCATTCCTCTTACTCTCTATAGTTTTTATATAGTGTTCTATCGGTTACCATTCCTCTTACTCTCTATAGTTTTTATATGTACAACTAACAACGTCGTGCTGATTTGAATTTCACGCACCAAGCGCCAGGCTGTGCTGCAGGCTAAAGCTACTAATTTCCATGATTTTCTTTTGTTGTTACGTTTCACTGCGCGACTGCCGGGCTAATTCCACGTACAAGTGTGAGTTGCAATAGATTAATGTTATCAAATTGGAAATCTGTTTTTGTTTTACCTGCCGTAATCCATTTTAGTTTTACCTGCCGTACTAAGCACGTGTGTCTTTTACCAAATACATGGCGGCTATCCGCAGTAGATTAGAGATACTGATGTCAATGACACTGAAGGTTGCAAGATCGATTCCCAAGCCAGGCAAGCGAACTCTTGCGGCGCATGACGTGCTTACTCAGCAATGATGTCTGCAAAGCTTCTGTGAGGGCACTAATTCTTGCAAGTACTCGGGAGGGTGGAGGGGAGGGAGATCCAGATTATTATTATATTGCGGTTTGGGGACACAGGTTATAATGATATTGAGAGTTGGGGGACACAGAGGGATGATAAGTTTTGGCGACCAATACGTTATATTTCACACGTCACTCACGGAACGAGTCGTATATGTGTTATAGCTAGAGCGAGGACATTGGAGCTCTTGAAAAAGAGCTGCAGTGCCTGTTAAAAGGAGCACTTATGGTGGCATTTATAGAAAAGAGCATTTGGAGCACTTATGGGAGCGTTTGGAGCAGTTACAGGAGCGTTTAGAACAGTTATCAGAGCGCTTGGAGTAGTTGTTGGAGCGTTTGGGGGCAGTTATCGGAGCGATTCGTGCACCAAAGTATAAGTTACACACCTATCTGAGTAAGAATTTAAACGCGATTTTGCTTTTGAAAATATTTTGGAAGGATTCATTACAAGAATTATCCTGAAAAATCAAACTATACAGGGTGTTGTGTAATTCGAAGCACATATTTTAACCATATCTAGAAAAACGCAAAATAAAACGATTTTCAGGAGTGACAAAAACCTCAAAACTCCTTCGTTTCCGAGAAAAAATGGCGACTTGAAATACTTGAAAGGAGGTTTAGGGTTCGAGTGCAAATGGAAAGTTTTTATTTTTAGACAGATTTGAATGAAACTTGGTGCAGGTACGTAAAATTGGAAAAGAAATTGTTTCACTCATGTACTTTTTTCCATCTTCTCCATAGAAACGAGTTATTGAAGGAAAACGGCAAAGGGGGCTGGGAAAGACCCTACTACACTAGCTACAAAGAGGATTTTGGGATCAAAAGAAGCGAAGTTTCATCCTCTATCAGGTTCAAAGTTTTCGGTTTGATTTTCGAAATAGTTTTTGAGAAAGTGCAAAAAGCTCAAAATGTTTTGTTTCAAGTTTTTTTTTAAAACTTCCCTGTCACTCGCCTCTTGAATCGAAAATCAAACTTAAAATTTTATTGTCAGAGAAAATTAAGTTCTGTTTCTCTTAGTACCAATAATAATCTATGTAGCTAAAAAGAACTGTAGGAGGAGTAGGGTTTTCCCCAGCCCCCCTTTGTCGTTTTCTTTGAATAACTCGTTTTCTAAGGAGATAATTAAAAAAACACGAGTGAAGACAATTGCCGTATTGATTTTACGTTTCTATGCCAAATTTGATTCAAATCGGTCCAAAAATAAAAACTTTTCATTTTCGCCCGCGAACCCTCTCGTTCAGTACCGGTATTTCCGGTTGTCATTTCTCGAAAACGGAGTGTTAAGGTTTTTATCACTTCTGCGTTTTTCTGTGTATGGTTAAAATATGTGCATCGAAATACACAACACCCTGTACATATTTTAAAAAATCATAAACTGATCATGCGCGTCTCATTCATCTACCAATTATGCCATTTTATTCCTTAGGGTGTCATAGTATGGGGGAACTCAGAATAAAATTACCCCACCTCTAAGATATTCCCTACTTCAACCATTTTGCCACATTCAAACTGATAGACGTCTTGTCAATGTGGATTGAATATTGCTGTTGGCGTTTATTTATGCTTGGATCAAACTCTTTATGACAATACACTTGATGGTACGGTTGACCACCTTGTAAGAATGTTCCGGTAATTTTAAATTGCTCCAACTTTGTGCGTAGTTAGAGTCAAATGGAGTACCGCGGAGCACTTTGGAACCTTTATAGCGTTTGGAGTATTATGTAGCATTAAGAGCGCAAGTAGCATTTTACGTATAAATGCTCCAATATCCGAGCTCTAGTTATAGCATTCAATAGAACGCGGCTATAGAAGAGGCCAAAATACGGAAATCTCTGCATAGTTATTTCAGGTATTTCTGTGTATCATAAACTCCTGATCAAAAGTTTAACACCCCTTGAAGATGTAAAAAATAGCGTTTTCATGATAAATAAATTAACTTCTTCGACTAAGGTAAGGAGGTATCTCTTCATCATGCCAGTACCGTTGGAAGCCAACTAGGCCAACCAGATTGAACTTTTTTTCGTCAGAAAACAAAACTTTGGACCACTTTTCAATGTCCCATGTTTCATGCTCTCGGTGGCGCCATAGCTCATGACGACCTGTGGTCGACTGCAGCCGCACTCTCTTCTGTGGCCAGTTGGCCAAATCTGAACTTTACCCTTCCCTTTGGATCGTAGTGACCTGTGCGATGTGAGAGACTTAAACTAAGAAATTGCTAATGGTATTAATAATCTTGGGTAAGTTTAGTTATTTCAGGTATTTCTGTGTACTATAAACTCCTGATCAAAAGTTTGAGACCACTTGAAAATGTAAAAAAAAAAGTTTTAGTGATAAATAAAGTTCTTCGACTGGTGATCAGTTCTTTCTAAATGTAAAAGGTGAGAAAGACACAAAATACCTGCCCTAACAATTTATAAATTAATTAAAATTTTGTCAAATAATGAGTTTTTCAGTTGATCAGACAACAAACAGAAATCGTAGGTAACATTTCAACTAGGACGTTGAGGTGAGCAAAGTTTGAACTTAGTAATAAGTAATGAGTTTGTGTAGGTTACCTTAGCTATTAGCTAGGCGTTCGGGACGTCTGTCTTTCGTGCCCTCTTACTGAGATTACTTTTTTCTGTTCTTCCTCTTCTTTCACGACTTGCTGTTCCTATGCGTGTTCATCCTATCTGCCAACACTTTTGTACATGGGTTCCCCGTTTCTATCGACATACTATATGTCCCATCGTTTTCATCTCATAGAAGAACTTAGTACTTATTTAGTGAGGTTTAAGCTTTCTTATACTACTACTACTACTACTATCACGGAGTGCGTTTACTGTGACAAATTGTTACCATTTCCATAAACATCTCTCGCCATTCATCCCCAAAGATTTTCTCTTGGGTTTAGCTAAGTCTGGCGAACATGCTGGATGATGTAAAAGAGGGACACCATTTTCTTGAATGAAGGTCATAGTCTGGCCGGTAGTGTGGACTGCTGCATTATCCTGCTGGAAAAACCATTCATCACCACACAAACGAGGCCCTCCGTCGACAAAAATTATCTTACATGCCGACATAACCAGCTGCTGTTGGACGACCCTTCACCTCCTGAAGCTTCATTGCTCCCCAGAGGAAAAGGCACCCCAAACCATAACGGAGCTTCCACCGCTGGTACTCTTGGAAAACATTTCAGGAGGTATCTCTTTGTCATGCTCGTACCATTGGAAGCCATCTGAGCCATCCAGATTGAACTTTCTTTCGTCTGAAAGAAAACTTTACACCGCTTTTCAAAGTCGCATGTTTAGTGCTCTCGAGCAAACTGTAAGCGGGCCACTTTATGACGCGGAAACAACCGAGGACCTTTTAGATGCTTTTTGGGTCTCATGCCCTTTTGTCGTAAGTGTCGCCCGATTTTTATCGAACTGAAATCAGCATCTGTGAGTGCCTTTATTTGCCTGGAAGACCGTCCTCTGTCTTGAGAATTAACCCGTTTAATTCTCCTACTCAATGTTGGGGAATTTTTTGTCCGTCTTTCTCTAGATTTTGGCTGTTCCACAACTCTCAGGGTCATTTAGGAAGTTGCAAATCACAGTTTTAGCACGGTGCATTTCAGCTGCGATTGCGTGCTGCGACAAATCTTGCTTATGCAGTCCAATAATTTGACCACGTTCTAATTCGGAGAGTTTACTTGCTTTGAACATAGTGACACTTTTACACGATCAGTGCAAGCCTGTAACAGATCCGAAACGCCGGAAATTACACTAGAACTAAACATTTATTACCCTGGTTTTATGATTTTGATCAACTGAAAAACTGATTATTTGATAAAAATGTGCATTTCTTAATAAATTCTTACAGCAGGGTTTTTCGTCTTTCTCACATTGTACCTTTAGGTATTAGTGATCCCTAGTCGAAGGAGTTAATTTATATGTCACTAAAACGAAGTGGTCTTGAACTTTTGATTAGGAGTTTAGATATGTGCCAAATTAAATGAAGTTACTAGTATAATGTTCGTTTTGATTTTTATTACCTTGTTGAAACGCTTTTACCCACCAATTTCAAATGTTTGCGATGAAACTTTAAGCATGTCCCACATCTTATAAATCAAAACCACGTACGTACAAGCATTATTGGTTGTTATTTTCAAAACCAAGAAGAAAGTTGTTTCTTTTTTACTCTAATATAACCCTGGGAAAGCCTCTTCCATTGTCCTTCAGTCCAAAATTATTTTCGTTTTAACCTTTAGGCTTCGTTTTATACTCCTCCATCAGCATCTCTCAAAGGGTCATCTGTTATCGTGACAATTATAGCTACAAACAATGTTTTTAGTCCATCAGCTGTGAATGACGGCAATATCCGTTCCCGAAACTGTATAAAAGATGCGCATGCTTTTGGCTTAATATACTAAAACTTTTTGGCTTCAGTTATTTTTCGGGTTCCTAAAGCAATGAACAAAGAAATTTATTGCTTCCTTTATTATTTTGTAGATTGTTGGTGTAATTTTATCCGAGTGCGTCATCAAAGAATGTTACTCACAGGAGAGACTGACCTAGTAATGGAACTGCTACTGTGGTTGTAGTTGTAGTGGTTGTAGTTTCATGACGTTCCGATGATCTTGGGGATCATGCGTGGATTATTGGATAGCTACTTATTTCATGCTTTTTTGTTGTGTGGCAACAATTGGAGTAAATTTTCTGTTGAAGGGCACCTCCAGCCACCGTCACCGGCAGTGGGTGCCTGCCGTGGTGGCAGTCAACCTGGCTGAGAGACTGGGGGACAGCCAGTTTTACGGAGCAGTTAAATAGCCCGCGTCACATCAATACCAGCCAGCTCGCGAAGTCTACTTGCAAAATCTTGGAGTAAATTTTTGCACCGAAAAGAAAGTTGACGTTCAAGACGTGACGGAAATTTAAGGGGGTTGGTATATATACTGTGCGCGATTGGTGGATTTGCGCGATCGATCGATCGCGCAAATCCACCAAACGCGCACAACATATATGATACCAATCGCCTTTTCCAAACAATTCGCGTTCTAAAATTTAGTAGACGTGGAAAGTACCTATATATATGCATCTTAGACAACCATTTGGCAGGCAGAAGGGTACACAGGCTCCGGAAGGAATTAGTAAACGTGCGCGTTCCTGTAGCATATTTACTCTAAGTGGCAACATATGTGACTATAGTTTTCGCCACTGTGTATGTTAACGATTTTCCCGTTCGGATGGGACAAGGTTACGGCCGTGTCCCTGACAGTTAACTTGACGCGATATTGATTTTACTGCGCGTTCATTGCGTTCTTGGCTTCAATTCACCATTATTTCAGCTGGTTAGAACACCTGCTTTGCTCGCTTGGGTTGTGGTGCTTCTTTTAGTCTCTTGATCAGTGAACGTAACAACTGCATGTACATATTGTGCGCATTTGATGGTATCCATATGAGTAGTATTTTGCCGTCAACTGCTGGTAACGAATAGTGAATCTGAATTTACCTTTAACGAACATTGTTTGTACTTCAACAGCAAGAGCATGTTCTTTTATGGTGGTATTGATAAGCATTTCGAGTATTCCGACACTAGTGGTTTGCCTGTTTTGCTGTTGCTGTGCTTCAAAATTGATTGTCAATGGTTGAATGCCGTGCTTTGGCTTTTGCTATCTTTTCTGAACAGCTTGCGTGTAAGCGGGGATGCCTTGAGGCTGAAGTGGCAATTCTGATGTAAATTAATCATGAATAGAACTTCTCCTTTTGATCATAAAGATCGATGGAAAAAATTCAGCTACCTTTTTCAACGAATCTATTGACATGGGAGTTTTTCTGCTCATTGGACATCTCTATTGAAGTGTGCAGTAATTACTCCTTTAGTACTGACGGATATTTTAGGTTCCCGCGCAGCTTTATCTTCTCTTTGATCTTTTGGAGTCTGAGTTCGAGCGGTTGACAGAAACGTGTATGATCGATGGATGCCTTTGATTTATGAGAAGCTTATGTCTCGGATTTTTTTTTTTTTTTTGAGTTTTGTAGCCTAAGTGTGTATGTGGCATTGACGATGGCACGTCTGATTGATGAATGCTTGTGATTAATGAGGAGCTGGTCTTTGTCTATTGGAAGTCATCAGAGTGTGTCTGCTATTGATGAAATCATAATGATTAATTACTGTTTAGTGATTTATGTGGAACGTTTCTTTTTTTTTAAAGTTATTTGAACGTATCTGCTATTGAGTATTGACGACAGCATATGCAATCAATTTATGAATGCTCGTGGCTTATCACGTGTGACTTATCTTTGCTGTATTGGAAGTTTTTCCCCGTAGGGTGACCTTCGGTCTTTGTTTTTCGTGAGGTTGTGTGGCTAAAGAATGTTTTTGTTGGAAAATAAATAAAATAAAATCAATCCTCATGAATACTTCCCATTCACCAGGGAATTATCTGCAGTAGGGGTGGGGGAGGGACTGAAGTAAGATATGGAGGGGTTTCACAATGCATGCAAACGTGCATCACTGGCTGCTGGTTAAATAGGAGCAATATTGGAGGGGGGCTGCGGCTGAGGCTCCCACGCCTCCTTTGGCGCAGCCACTGCCGGAAGCTTTTTCTCTTTATGTTTTAGTCTTTGCTGTGCGAGCTGTTGCATAGAACATCATGGTTGATTTAGTTTCTAGGTATTTGAGCTTCTGTTCCAATTAACGGAGCCTTTACGCAAGCAAGTTAATAACCATTCGCTGCGTTGTGCTACTGTAAGTGAAAAATATCGTTGATCTTGTATATTTCTGGATGTTAAAGCCTCTTCGACTCGCTGACTTCGAATTCGATAATTAATCTATTCTAATCCAAAACTTCAATTCTCAGCTATCAAATTTCCACTTCGGTTGGCGTTTCTGTCGTTAATTGCAAATCGATTACGCTTGAGATGGCAGCAAACCTAATCCTTCTGAGCAGAGTATATATCAGGCCGCTTCAAATGTAATCACTTTCCCATTAGTCTTTGAAACTCAATCCGAATTGGTGAATTTCAAAGCTCACGATTATAGTTTCGGACAAGTTACGGCTAATCGAAGAGATTACCTTCCTACCTGTACCAGTGATGTCTGTGAAGTTCTTCGAACGAGGTCCAGGTGACGTTATGCATGCAGTGCAGAGGTTGTATTGCACTCTATGACCTACGGCAGAGGTAACAGGATGCCTAGCAAACAGGCCTTAACTAACGCTAGTCTTGGGTTCAGAGGATCTCTGGCAGTTGTAAGATTTTTTCTGACGCCACCAAGCAAAGAATTCTCCTTTTATGGTACGTTTATGTATAGAGGGTTGCAATGAAAGACACAGGTTATTTGGACAAATTAGTGTATTTCATGGAACGCTAAATTCACAAATAGGTTGCCAAACACCAAATCACTCAATATTTAACAATTTATGTACGTATAATTATTGATATGCAGTTAATATACACAATTAACTTTGGTACAACAAGCAAGTGGTACGCTGTTTGCTCCAGTTTTATTCGCTTTACCTACAGGGTGCAGACAAAGTGCTAGACAGACATGATATTGTATTTATTTCGGCTATGAAGAGGTAAATGACCCACAACTTTCATTATGACCTCTAGCTGCATTCTGACTGATTGCATCTCTAAATGACCTTCTCTCAGGTTCACTAGTTCGAGTATGTCTCGGAAGGTCTATTGCGTTGCGCAGGAGGTCTGGCAGACGTCATTTTACTTTTTGACGGGAGTTTTTCTGAGTTTGAATTGTTGAGTAGGAAGAAACACTGGTTTCAGACGCTAAGATGGACTGAACAAAAAATCCGTTAGGTTCAGATCAGGTGATGAGAAGGCCGCATACTATGCCTGATTCGAAACATCCGAAAATTGTTACGACTCCACTGTTCTCTCATGTTTGACGTGTGTGAGGGTCTGCCGTCCTGTTCAAAAGTGAGTAGTTTGTATTTGAAGTGTTTCAGCAGCTGTAGGTGCTGGAGCTATAATTTATACGGAGTTGAGGTCACGTTTTCACCTTGTTGAACAAAACAGAGAATGGATTTCCAAATTTTGTAAGTGACGGCCAACACAATATCCGCAGTGTGCTTTTAACGCCTAAAACCTATCGTTTGGGAGTGTAAGGTGTACATGTGGGGGGACTTCCTGAGCTCAGCTCTCTGTCTGCCTGACGATTGAACGGCGTTTCGACAGTGGACAATTTCTTATCTAACAACACTAGGTAATCTGTTAGCGCACCATCCTCCAGTTTGTTCGAGTGCTTTGTCCGAGATTATTTTTTTGCGGTTTAAAGACCTGTCAGTCGCTGGTGCTTATGTATTTTGAATGGGGGTAGGGTTCAAGTTTTTCTGACAGTGTTCTCTTCCCTGTTTATCCCTCGCATCCAGGCTCTTGACCCAACTTCCCCATGGATCTGATTGTGTTTGATCGGATTCTTGCTTTGACGGTCTTATCATTTTGAGAGTTGTAGAAGATCGAGGGCGACAACTTCAAAGACGATCGTTTCTAGCTACCTGAGCCCCGCAGACTGTCATAGATAAGCAGCAAGCTCTAGCGCTTTCAGCAGCTTGATTTTGTCGTACCGGCTCGACCGAATTCTATATTAGCGGCTCGTTTATGAATTACTTCGGTAAACCTGCTTAATTTACTGAAAAATATAAAGGATTTTTGATGCTAAACATTTGTTAAACTCCATGTTGTTTAAAAAAATGCATAACTTTGATAATGCTTCAATTATATTGAATGTATAATATGTATCGAGGAACATAGTCAGCACCTTGTCTGCATTTCACACCGTATAAATGTAGCATGTAATCATGCGCCCTTTAGACATGACGTTGTCTTGGAGATGTATTTTATAGCCTATGTGTGCTCGTCATAAAGAACTTCACGGGAACAGATTTACTCTTTATAATGCTGACACTTCATACATAACACTTAATAAATTTATTTACTTTATATATGCGCTCTTTATAAATGACTTTACGAAATAAATCCAATATTTCGTAATCGCCTGCGATTCTTTTCTGCCGTAAAAATATAGTAATCTCTGTTAGAAGCACCTCATACATAAGTTTCACCTAGGATTTTAATGTTTTTAGTTGCATACTCTTAATGTGTGGCTACAGAATAGAAATAAATACTCTAATGCAGATGCTCGTTTAATCTTCTAAGAAGAAAAAACGTATGCACTCTTCATACATTACATCAGAATAAACATAGAAAAATGTTTCATGACTACCCTCTATTGGAAATACTACTGTTCGGAAATGCCTAATTAATTCGCTCATGATAGTTTACTTGTAAATTAGAACGTGATAACAATATACTACCACTAAATGTTCTCACACAAACACTGTTAATGTGGCACTCCTAAAAACTCGCTTATCAATTGCAACACAACGATGATGAAAATATCGTTTAAAAAAGAACTCTACTACAGATTCGTTATTTCTAAAGTAGCACAAAAAAATGTGTGTGTACACCACGCTCCACAAACTGCTTCGTACTAAAAGTAACTATCCTATTACATTTGCAATAAAAATTTACATTACAATTTGGATAATACTCCTCCCCCACCCTAAAAAATAACATTGATAAGTGCCTAATTTAAACGAGCTTTTAGCATATTTACGTATGTCTTGACCAAATTTCGGACACCGATACTTTATATATAGTTTTGGCGTGCTTCTAAACCAGGACGGAGCTTCTCATTTCATACAACACACACACACACACACACAAAATACGAGGTTGTTCAAATAAACACATCAACTGCAGTATGACCCAAAGGTTGCTTCAAAAGCTATATGCATATTGACACAATTACGTTTTTATCCGATCACAGCTGTGCTGATATAATTTTTAATGTGTGGAACGTAAATAGCATGCAATAATATGTTTCCAATTTCTATCTTGATAAATGTTTGATGGTATTTATATTTATTGCTTTGGTGTTACTGTTTTACTCTTAAAGGTGGATACTTGTCGTAAATAACTCTCTTAACAGATTATCCAGGGTGCAGCAGCGGAATAATTGAATTTATATACCTATGGATTAAATCTTTAACAGTATCTAATACCACTTCTTTCGTAAATATAATTCACTGCGTAACTACCGCTGAGTGGGTAGGATGGGTCATTGTAAGATTTGCTATGATCAGTCACCCTATGTTTTGGGGGATTCCCCCCCCCCCTGCACCTTCCAAAGAGAACTACGTATGTACGTTACCAAAAACTTAGACTTCGGGCCATTCTTATTTCCGTGCTCATTACGCTGCTTTCTTTTTATCTTCTCTTTAGCACCAGTGTGCTATTTTCTCTTTTCTCTCCTAACTTACTGTTCCTGTGTTCTAGTTTTGGATCTCTTCGCATATTGTAGCAGTGAGTAGCTAGGGAAGCTAACGTAACATGCACACAATGCTAATCTACGGCTGTATTGTTTTCACGTAAACCGAATGAAGGATCCTGTAGCAAAACGTAAAGCGAAATAATGAAATCAGTCACTGAGTAATGCGGACTTTAGTTTTCGTCTGCATTATAATTGGTTATCATCAGTCACAGTCGAAGTTATTGACCTAAAAATTACACTTTATACTTTGAAGACAACTTTTATCACCACCTCATATTTCTAGAAGTCAATAAATTTCTGTTGCAACCTGAAATTTCCAAATATAGGCAAATTAGATTGAGACTTCCGTCCTCACCTGATATTTCTCTGTGAATAACTTTGAATGCATTTTATATTCAAGCCTGGTATTGCCGAACATCAGTAACTTCGTATGCAGTTTTTGTTCTCACCGATTACTACTTCCGAAGAATTATAACTTTGCATGTACAGCTTTCATTCTTACCAATTAATTACCAAATGTGAATGATGTCTAATGAAGTTTTCGTGTTCCAGGGCATTACCTAATATTAAGAACGTCGATTGCAATTTTTCTTCCAACTTGATATTACCAAAGACTGTTAACTGCATTGTAGTTTAGGATATTTAGAAGATGTGCTCCTGGTTCGAATCCTTAAGTTCCCTTTCTTGTTTGGGTGACACAGCCTCGTAAGCTGTTGGCAGTTGCCGATGATTTTAAAATTAACGTCATTTTACCTTACAATTTTATGTTCCTTGATGTGCTTGTATTGCCGAGTTTCTTTCTTTATTGCAGTCACGGAAGTCAGTCATGTGAAGTTCATAATGGTACAGCCGAGTTATTCATTTGGGTTGCACAGAGTCTTGCCCATCTTTGCTTGTATCCAACTAAGGTAGTTGTTGGCTTTGGCATACACTCCAGGGTTGCCTTTTTCTGCACAACCAAATCCCCAGGACACCACCCCGATCTGGTAGTGTCGGCCTTTGTAGTCATACGTGAGAGGTCCTCCCGAGTCTCCCTGACAAGAATCTAAACCCTCTTTGTAAGTGCACAGCATGTTGCTTGTCAGGTGGCCTTTAAGACTACTGAACTCTTCACACTTATTCCTCAGCAGCACTGGGATATCGATTTCAAGTAGCTGATCCGATGCTGTGCCGCCGCTGCTAGTTGTTCCCCATCCTATAACCGTCGCCATCTGATTGTGGAAGTCCTCATCTTGGAACTTGTAAGGCAAGCAGATCGGTCCTATGGTTGACGTGATTGTGACTTTGCGTTCGAGTTGCAGTAACGCCACGTCATTGTCCATGCTCCAGTCGTCGTAGTTCTCGTGCATTATGATTCGCTTTACCTTGACATTCTCGCTCTTGGTCTCAGTTTCGGTTGAAAGGTCATGTTCTCCGACTGCAACGATTATTTGATCTGCTGTGTCGCCGTCAACACAGTGGCTGGCTGTGAGAACCCACTCTTCGTCTATCAGCGACCCACCGCAGAACTGATGGTCATCTAGCGTCTTCAAGGCGGCAATCCAAGGATATTCATTAATGTCTGCTTCGTTGCCTCCTACAATCTTTGTTGTCTTTTTTACTCCACACGCGCATGCAGGTTCCGAAGGCTTCGGAAGATCCGGACCTGTACCAGTAGGTGATGGTGTTGAAGTGGTAGTGGTTGTGGTAGTAGTAGTTGGGTTCTTCTGTGATTCAATTGGCANGCCTCCGACAATCTTCGTTGTCTTTTTTACTCCACACGCGCATGCAGGTTCCGAAGGCTTCGGAAGATCCGGACCTGTACCAGTAGGTGATGGTGTTGAAGTGGTAGTGGTTGTGGTAGTAGTAGTTGGGTTCTTCTGTGATTCGATTGGCACAGCTTCTAGGGAACAGTGAAAGCCTTTTCGCCTCAGGAAATTGAAAGCGTAGTTTTGGAAGCTGGCTGCAAAATGGTTTCCTGTAGTTTCTAAATCCAATGTTCCAAGATTGCCGCAATAGGGCTTGGCATCGTAGAAGCGCTTGTCACCAGTTGGTGACCAGGTGAAGGCGCTGAAGAAACATCCCCACGACTGCAGGAGGTGAAACTCGTCACAGTACAGAACAATTCGGTGCTGTTTCGGGGCTGTTCCAGTGAATACGCATCGGTGAAAGGTTCCAGGATAGGGATTTGGGTAGTTCTTCGAACTGATAGTGTAAATTTTCCGTGACTCCAACACCATGTTTTCTTTGCTACATGCTGTTGCTACACCCGAAAAGGCTGCCACTAGTCCTATGGCAAGCAATACACCTTTTGTCAACATTTTTGCTTGTCCTGACTTTAGCTCAGAACAGATCACGCTCAGCACCACTTCCTCGCTTTAGTGAGACCACCTTACTACCGGCGAAACTTTGTCTTACCTCGAAGTTTGGAAGCCCTCGCACCTGTTCTTTGTTGTCTGTAAACACGACAGTGAGTTTAGTTGGCGATACCGAAAAATCCACTTGTCCAAACAATGGCCATTCGCTGCAACCTCTGTGAAAGTGGCTTTGTCTTCGTTTCTCTTCACATCCACATGTGAAGTTCGTGGTTGCATTTCGCACTTTTCTGTGAGGAAACTGTCTCTCTTCAGTAGCAGTAAGCAGTTCCCTAGCGCTTCAGTAGCTAAGCCGATGTCGTGCTAAAATCCCTAATATATTTATCGCTCCACCTTCTACGGAAAGAGACAGAACATCATCTACGAATTCGAAACGATGTAGAACAATTGACACTAATCAGAAACACGAATGAGTCAGTCCAAGTGGTCATAGAATACATTCCAGCGGCTGACATAGTACAACAGTAATTTCCCCAAGAGAAAAAAGTTACACTGGTCGTAGTGCAGTTATGGTCAGGTGTTCCGGTCTTCGGAAAGACACTAGAATAAATGATTACTTGAACTGCACTCTGCGAGTACAGACTTCCGTCAACAACACAATGCTATTGAAAATTTCATAATGGTCGAGAACCCAAGTTTCTTTTGGATCATCGCTAAACATTTCTAAGAGTTCTGTAAATATCTTGGAGGTCCAGCCATAACTTCTTGAGTGATATCTGCTAATACATATACTAATAGACTTGTAAACAAACGGACTGACAAATATCTCCAAAATATAATCATTTGTTCCTCGTCATATTTTTAACAGTTCCTGTAAATTTCAGCTTTCATGAAGGCCTTTCTATAACCTCTCAACAAGATAACCATTGTGGTCAAAGCAATAATAACAATAAAATTAAGACGGACTTTATTTTTAGCACGCGGTGTGGTCTTCACAAATGGAGGACAGGGCAGCGCTATGGGCACCGAGAGATATTTTGGAATCTTTTGATGAACTTACGGTACGTGCATCAAATAACACACATTATTGTCCCAATCATAGATTTGCTAAATGCATCATCATGTTACACTTTAATTAACTCTCCTGTAATTAAAATAAAATATGCTCTTAACGAGGTATTCCTTTAACTTTAATTGTAATATTTGAATGATTAGATATTGAAAAAACAGGACGCCAGCGTTGAGAAAATCCGTGAAGCTAAGCCGGCCGACGAGAGATTTTTCATTTTTTCGTAGCAGAGATTTCATCTGTTTTGCTCACTACCAGTGCCATATTGTCTAAAGTTTAGAATAATTGAGGCAAAATACAGTCTAAGTTAGGCGCGTTCCATGTATTCGAGATAATGAATGATTTAATATTGAGGGGATTTCACAACCCAAATTTTTGATTGGTTGAGCTATGTTTAGCTCTACGCTTTAGGGCCGGGTCGTATCCCGCAACCTATGGCTCAGAGCACTTTGCGAATGATATGCGCTCTTCCAAGCAGAGCGCTTTTCTGGAGGGTTCCTGGGTGGAGATGGCCGCACTTCAGCTCTTGAAGGGCAGTCTTGAGATTCTTGGACATTGCCCCCAGAGCTCCGATGACCACTGGGACGACGTTCACCTTCATTTGCCACAGTCGTTGAAGTTCGATGGCAAGGTCACGGTACTTTTTTTTCTTCTCCGCTTCCTTGTCCACGATTATGGAGTCGAAGGGGATTGAGACGTCGATCAGTTTGGCCGACTTCTCCTGTTTGTCTCTGACGATGATGTCCGGTCAGTTGGCGTTAAGTTCCCGATCAATTACCATCCGCTTGTCCTAGTAGAAAGTTATGGATCCGCAGAAATTTCCAGTGGAAATGTCGAGGAACTTCATCGTGCCTGCCCTTATATTCCTTTTGCACCAGCACTCCGCATTCGCTTTTCACGTGGATGATTGTTTCGTCCGAGCTTTTGCAAATTCTACAGGTAGTGGGCACGCTTCTCTTTTTTATCTTGTTTTGGATGTACCTAGTTCTGAGGGCTTGCTCTTCAGCTGCCACGATGGTGCCTTCTGTTTGGCGTTTCAATTCACCCCTCAGGAGCCAGTTGCATGAGTCGGGGACTAGGTAGTTGTCCTGAACAGCTTCGAGGTACTGGCAGGACATCTTGATGCTCTTTCATTTGCTAGTCTGATCGAGGCGTCATCGCTGCTTGAACTGGACAGCTGTTTCGGTCTCTTTCAGCAATTTCTCCTCAATTAAGCAGCGTGCCCACGGGTCGTCGCTCTCTCTGAAGTGTTGGGAGAGAGCTCGGTTTTCCGTTTCGACGCAGCCCTCTACACTGATGAGGCCACGCCTCACCTCCCTCTCTCCTGTTGAGGTAAAGTCTGTCTACACACGATCTTGGGTGCAGTGCTCGATAGATGTTCATGAGCTTTTGGGTTTTGATGTCCATGTCGGTGTAGTCTTTCTTTGTCCAGTTCATAATGCCAGCAGAATATCGGACTACGGGGATGTCCCCGGTGTTGATGGCCTTGATGGTGTTGCCCCCATTGAGGGTGATTTCAGGACGAGCCGAAGTCGGGTGAGGTACTCCTTCCGAATGGAATCTTTCGTCGTTCTATGGAGAATGGTGTTATACTCCATGTCACCCAGGTACTTTTAACCTGTTTATTATCTACAATATAATAAAGACCGATGTGTATTTTTCGGTTTGTTTATTTATTTATCTGTTTATCCATTTTCTGTCACGCTTTAAAAAAACAGGTGGAAATTAGCCCAGGTTGGAGGCTCTGGTCGTCCTCTCAAGTTTCATTGAAAACTGTTGGGTCGAAAATAGCCCGGGTTGAAGAATATGGCAAACGTATCTGAATCAGGGACAGTTGAAATTCAAACAATGAAGACATTGCAAGCCTAATCTGATTTGTACGAGTATTAGCTCCTCCATACATCGAATCTACGGCAAAGTATCGGAAGACCATATCTCTGAATGCACTTCTTGCATTGCTGAAATTGAACTCGCAGCACTGAAGATATCTGTTCTGAAGCTTCCATTGACACTCTCATGCATCTTGATTCGTAGTTTCTTCCCACAGAGGATTTCGTTGCTTCAATTATTCTCTCAAATTTAATTCAATGGTCGATGCAGCTTTCACTGAACGAAAACCACTGGACCTGTATAAGCTAGCCTGCTATATCCACAATACCGAATCTGAGTTATTACTTTGAGCGTTGCTGACGGGGCTGCAATAAGCTATGAATTTTCTCCATTTCAGAGAGAGAAAAAAAGTTTCGATACTGAGCGGTCGTGAAGCCGTAAACGCTCATCTCAGGGTGCTTAGGTTAGCAGTTGTAATAACGAATGTATTATCAATGAAGAAGATCATCATAAATTCTTCGCTGTCATTTTATGACAGCGAAGGCCCTCTAGTCTATAATACAGTATGTTACCTTAGATTATGCAAATACAATTTTAAAATTTATTTTTCAAGATAAGTGTCGAACTTTCAAACATCTATGTCAACTAAATGTATGGGTGTGTTGCAAATATGAACAACACTTGTAAATAGATATTTAGCCATTTGCTAAGTTTATTATACAATGTGCTTATTTACGAGTTTTTTACTGTTACCTCAGATTATGCAACAAGTTGGTAAAAACTTCATAAAGAGGAAATAAATACAAGTGTACAGGAATATTTTTATTACTCGTCCAAAACCAAGAAATTATAACCAAAACTATTCAATAAACACTGAAATATGTGTTCAGTAGTGGTAAGCAAAACAAGTTAATTTTGAACATGGCACCTCCACTTTTCATGATTTTTTTAGGGCGGTTATCAACAGACTTTGTCAGGTTTGATATTTCAGACGGTGGAATAGAAGCTGCAGCGGTTTTACTGCATTCCACAGGCTTACTTTGCTCAAAAGCTGCCGACCACTTTCATAGACCTTCTTTTTGATCATTGCCCAGAGGTTCTCAATGGGATTTAAATCGGGGCTATTTGCTGGCCAGGTCATAATCCTTTTTGATATAAATCCTCCATCGGTAAGCCAGTTAGCAGCGTACCGTGCTCGGCGTCAGGGAGCGTTATCGTGCTGAAAAACCAATTTGGATCTGCGTGCGATAGTCTGCTCATCAAGACATGGAATCAAGTTGTCTTCTAGAAACTGGCAGTACCTTTCTGCATACTGTTTAACTCCTACCACTTCAAATGTACCAATAAGGGTGTCACCTACTATCCCGGCGCAAAACATTACACCTCCACCACCTTGTTGACACTTAAGCCGTGACTGTTGAGGTCGGTCATGGAGGACCCATCCAGACTCCCATCCATCTGGACCATCAAGAGAGGCTTTGCATTCGTCAGTAAATATGACATTGGAGAAATCAGTTTTCACGTTCTCTTCAACCCATTTGACCCTACTATCTTTGAGTTTTTGTTGGAAGTGGTCGTTTTATTGCCTTTTCCACTTTCCCTAGCTTCTGCAGAACTTCATATTTTGTCTTTCTGATTAGTACCGGGGCTCCAGCATCTCACATATCGTCTTACTTGTAGAAAGTTGTTTTATACCCATAAAAACCTTCAATTGTCGCATATCCCGAGCAATCAATTTCCTCGTAAAGGCTTTATCCGGAGTTTTCCAGTTGACTTTATCTTCAATTGCATAAGCCTGAATTGTTCGGTGATCACGCTGTAATTTCTTGAAAACTTTGAGTGTTGTCTTACTTTGATCTTTTCTTCCCCGGTTAGACCGCTTTTCTTGCCCATATTGACTAGAGAGTGATGTTGCATAATCTGGCGTAACAGCAGAACCCCGTGCGATAAGCAAATGTGGCCAAAACGTGGGAAATGGTTCCGTTTTATTTTTCTCTAATTGTTTTTATAGGTACAACATACCTGTGCACTAACTTGATACTAACATTTCAAATGGTTTTCTCTTATCTTGAAAAATAAGTAAAAAAATCGTATTTGCATAATCAAAGGTAACGCCGCACTGTATTAATAGTGTTGTTCCTTCGTTCGTTCCTTCGCGTGTGACGCTCTTCAATAGATTGGGGAAAATTCAACTTGTAAAAAGCTCTGATTTTCGCTGGAAGGGAGTTGAACCACAGCTATTTTCTTTCAGCTCGCATTTGAAAAAAATTTCGGTCAGTATCGAAGCAAAAACATGCCAAATTTCATTCATGTAATATTCACGTTGCTGGGGTTGCATACCTATCCAAATATGGGAGAATCCGATCGTAGCCATAATACGGCTGAAACGAAGCTGTTCTCAAGTGCTTCATTCTAAATTCATTTTTCAAGTGAAAGTGCGAGATTTCTATATGTGCTTATGCTTTCTATATACCTCTATCATGACAAACAGGGGCGAAAATTTTGCTGGTAAAACATCTGTGAGATCCACCAGTCTAGATATGTTGTACATGTACAGGGTAAATTAGGGCACGCGCATGGCTACGTAAAAGTTGTATTGCCACGGAAAACTGTATTTGATTGAACATTGCTATACCACTAAAAAGAATATCTAAGGTTTGAGTCGTTTCTGGCAGTTTGTACGTTACAACAAGCAGCAATGGCCAAGCTTTGGGAATATGTACCTCCTACTTTTGAGTTAAAGTTGCAATGACGCATAGTTTAAGCGTGACTTTCAAGCGCTATTAGTTGTAGTTGCTGCAGTATGACAACCAAAGCGAAAATTTAGAAGTGGCTGAGCAATCAATACGATAGTGTGCCCACACTATTAGAGATAGACTTGCTACGAGTTGGAAGACCGAAGCGCTTCACGTTCTTGGAACAAATGTTTCTGTGCGCATGGTAACGGTTGAATCTATAAAGACACATCGATTGCAAAACGTATGTACAGTTCTGAATTGAAACTCAATAGTAATTCAAAGACCAGAGTCTAAAGTGAGCACGTAGGCCTCGCTGTAGAGGAATAGCTGCTGCGGCTCGTAATTCAAGCATTTTTTGAAGATAATAATACTAGATAAGTCGAAGCTGCATACACAGCAGCGCAAGGGGAAGGATAGAGAGCAACGTTGCCATGTTTCGACTCTCGTGTGCAGCGCACTTGTGGATTGACGCAGTTCATTAGGATTAGGGAATAGGCGCTATTTATCGGTAGGTTAGGTTTTGAAGCTGCATTAGGTGGACTAAAGTGAGTTACAATAGCGTAGGTTAGGATTGGTTCATTATAAAAAGTGAGAACATAAACTAACCGACCGTGGCATTTCCACGGGTCCCGCTAGTTATTATTATCATCAGGTATTGAAGAGTTCGATGCGAAGCATAATGAAGAAATTCGGCCTCCCACGACGTACGTTACGTTGTCCTCAGCTCATCAGGTGGGAGGGTCGAACCATCGCTTGTTATTAACGGGATGCTTTCGCGAAAATTTCATAATCGTTGTGTGTTGTGTTTTCGTAATCTACTATGCAGATGTGCCAACTTGTGAAGCCCTTGTGCAGAAGGTTCCTGTCGCCCCGGTACACCTGCATTTGAGTTGGAGTCAACGCAGGGGATAATGTTCCAAAATTTAAGAAACATTAATTTGCTTGTTTGAAAATTAAATTTAAGCTGTGGAATACACGGTTTTCCAGCTACATCTCATTGTGTTAACTTGCCGAAATTTCTACAGAATTACAGAATTTAACGATTTCAATTTCTACCATCTTCGACCCTCCCACCTGATGAGCTGAGGACAGGAAAATGTGACTTAACTGAATTTCTTCATTGTGCTTCTCGTCGTATTCAATATCTGATATAATGCCATCTCAAGACAATTATTATTATCGTTATAGCAATGTTAAAGTGTATCATGATGATGCCTACAGACTACAGTAGTCTTATGATGCACTTGACACGATGATGCGCTTATGTGTGTCGGGTTTGGGACATGCCAATAAATAACAAAAGATGCATCAAAAGCTGGTAAAAAAAATTACGTAGCTGAAGAGACGAAATTTCAACTTACAATAGCAATCTGCATGGCATAGAACCGGTTTTCGCCTCGCTCGTGTAATCAAATTACGAAGCTTTTTTTACTTTTTTTTTTTCAAAATAATTTTTTCTGACTGCACTGTCTGCTGCTATAACACACCAGACTACAAAAGACACGTGCTGTGCACTGGGGTACTTGTATATGTGTGTAATCCTTATACTACAGATGCGGTAAGGTTATAATTAAAATGGCCTTAACCGCACACTCCAAGTATTGGTAAACCCACATGCGTTTGTTTGTATCACTGATGAATGCTGATCAGGGCCCTGAGCAGAGCACGGGTGCAGCCGACCGCAGATCATCCGAGCTATGGTACATAACTATGGAAGACCCGATTAACGACTGTGCTGCCGCATTCCAAAATCAATGCCCCTTCGCATTGACCACGTGTGAAAATTACTGGTGGTATTTATTACCGAGCATCAAAAATTTCTTCTCCCTGGCAGGAGTCGAACATCCGTCGCCCAATCCTGGGTGAGTCAACAACCGTTGTTGACCACTGAATTACTGGGGTCTAGTGTTAGAGAAAGACAGCTGTATGGTGTCTTGTGATCCTAGTACTCTAGCTGCAGTTGATTCTTTATTCAACCAATTACTTGTCTGTTCTTGAGTTGACCAAGCGGGCCACGTAAGCCTTGCCTATTATTCGTCACTCCCTCTCTCTGAAATAGTTGTTCCACAGCCTGAAATCTCCATAGGATTTGAGCACTCCTCAGTCAAATTTGCTCTATATATTAATACTAGTGGACCTGTCCGTAAAAAAAAATCACGCAATAATCGATATATTTGCTCTATTCTTTGACTTGCCGTTTCCACATTTTCCCGCTCTCGCTTGTTAGCAACTCTTATTTCCTTCTGTAACCCTTCTGCTTCAAGTCTTTCTTGTCACTGTGTCCCATAGGCGCTTCATCTCTCTATTGATAGCACGTTTTCGTTCTTGAGACTGAAGCTGTCTCGTTCGTCGTTTACGTTCTCTGTTCTCTTTCTTGATTAAACGTGCGTCTTCCAAAGTAAAATCTTGAGTAAAACACTGCAATAAACTTGAATGCCCCTCCAGTCAGCTTGTATGCAATGTTAGTGCGCCTTATCCATAATACCTTCTTCAATACTTAACTCTCTGCTTCACTGAAGTGCTTAAATTTCGGCCTCTGCAGTGAAATATGCCCTCACAGAGAAAGACTGTAAGCTAGAAGAAATAGTTGTCTACTGCCCAGTGCCCGTGAAATACTTGAAGTGAAAGCTTCATCGTCAAACTTAATAAGAAAGGCAGCAAGCTAGACGAAATAATTGTCAACTGCCGGTGAAAATCACCACCTCATGAGTGCCTCGTTGATTGTTTACCGAATTTATACGTCGTGACCCGAGAGAAAAACTTATAAAATCGGACTCCAGAAGTTGCATACATACTGTCTCGATTTCAAGAAGTGTTTCAAGCAAATAGTGCATCCAGATGAAGAAATAAGGATCCAATTTTCACCATCTTCTGCAAGCTGATCATCGATCTCTACGAAAACGTAACTGAATTACAAAATATGCAACATGGCTTATTTTTTGCATATCTATTTACTTCAAAGCGAACACGAAATAAATACACGAAGCGTTGTATTATACAGGTTATTTTTAATGCGGACAAACTTCAACCATAGGTAGAAAAACTCAAAATAAATCAATTTTCAGGAATAATAAAATGCCCAAAGCTCCTTAGTTTTCGAGTTATAATGACTTAAATTTAAAGCTTCAAGTAGGACACTACGTGCGCGCCAATGTTAGCAGTAATTTTGATTGTTCAGCACGTTTCCGACCCACGAAAGCAGTTAACATTATTTTTACAATAAAACCTGCAAGTGTTTCATAGTTCGGGAAAGTATCTACAGTTTCAAGCTTATATAGTATTTAACGTAATCACACTACTGTATGGCGGACACTACGTCGTCCGAGTTTACATCCGTGTCATTAAAAAAAAATGCAAGGATTACTGCCACAGATTTTGGACCTTGTGTGCAATATTCAGAGTGGTTAATGCAGCAGCGAACAAGGGATCCCAAGTTCTCCAAGCTGATTCTTTCCACAGATGAAGCGTAATTTACTCGCGAGGGGTTTTTTGACATTCACAATAATAACCATTGGGCTCAAGGGTAATAATCCTCGTGTTATTCGCCCAAATAATCATTAACAACGATTCAGTGTAAACGCGGGGGCAAGAATGTGTTCGGAAAACGTGCTGAACGATCAAAATTTGCTCTAATCTGGCGCGCACGTGGTATCCTACTTAAAGCTTTCAAGTTCTTTGTCATTATAATTCGAAAACTAAGGAGTTTTGGGCATTTTATCATTCATGAAAATCGATTTATTTTGAGTTTTTCTACCTGAAGTCTGCCCGCATATGAAACACCTTTTATGAGGACGTTGATATTGGTTATCTTGATTTATTAATGTTAGCTCATACGGTTGATGTGAATACTATAGTTTCAATAAAAAATTAAAAACACACCTTTCTAAGACAAAAGAAAGTCAATAATTTGGAAACCGCGAATTGACAAAATTGATGATGACCTATTGCCGTATTGCAAGCACTACTGGAACGATCAGAAGATCGTGTCATGGAGCGTAGTGCTATAAAACAGTTGCAGTTAAATCAGGATTGAGAGGCACACTGTAGGCAGACTGCGGTCAAGATCTTTATCAAGTTTACCTTCAAAATTAGCGCCGATGATGCGTTGGGCTTGTTCTTTTTATGATTTTACCTTCGCCGGGAGGTTATGTTTTGGCCGGAGTTTATGCTGGTCTCTTTGTCCGCCTGTCCCCGATCTTCATGAAATTTACAGGGATTGTTAGGTAGGTATATTAGAAGGAACAGGTGATTAACTTTTTGTGAAGATCTGTTCAACCGTTCATTGGTTAGTCTGTCTTTTCTTGGTAACAAGACTTGAAAAGTTATGGACGGATGTTCAAGAAAATTGCAAGAACTGTTTATATTGTTAATAGGCACAAATGATTGTATTTTGGTGACAATCAAATAGAAACCCTGGTTTCAGGACTAATTTTTTTCGTTAACATTGCTTTATTTTGCGGACGTGAGCGATCTCAAGGTGCTTTTCTAGTTTATGTAATGGAACACTTATTCCAGCTCTTTCTGGAAGTCCTTTTGGTCCTGCTACTTTTGAATAGAAGAGAGTAGCTACTTACTTTTATTATTGCAAATTCAATAATTAGTGAAGGAATTGTCGGGATTCAACACCAGAGTGATGATATAATTGAAGATACGGAAACTAACCGCAATGTAGTATTGGAACGGGGGTCTCTGGCCCGTTGATTTTTCTTGAATTAAGACCCCTAAAGGGGCATGGGATGAGCCATACGCTAAAGGGTGAGTGTCGTTAAGTTTGTCCTTCTTATGTAATGGATAGTCACCTCCCATGAGATTTCCCTAGGTACCTTAACCTTAGCTCGGCTTTCGGAACGTTTGTGTTTCCTGCCCCCATTATTTCCAAACTGATGTTCGTTTTTTTCTGATTTTCCTCTTCTTTCGCGGCTTTCCTTCGTGTATGTGTTCCACCTTTCTCTCTACATGCTATGTGTCCTTTCTTTCTCCCTCTCTGGATCGCTGCGTAAGCTGCGGGTAGGGTGTCTTGCGGTAGGAATATGATACTAATAATTCGATAATTAGAACGTCGTCACTGTACTGTTTCATATTCGCGTTTATTATGCAGTAATACGTGCATAAAATATGTCTTAAAACTCGTATGTATGCCCTCAACATAGCATAATTTCCCACGTGATGCACCCCGGGCACGGAGCACACTCGGTTGATTGCTCACACTTGGCCCATGCATCCTCAATGTCGCGTCACTACCGCCAGCTTTAGTTACATACCTGGCCTTTCATGAAATTAACGGCATTGTTGTCACTATATCTGCATGTGTTTGCTAATATTCTCTTTCATTAAATAGCGATTTCGGGCTGCTGCTATTGTTGTAACTTCGTCGCGAAGGACTTAAAGAGTGCTAGCCTAGAGCGCAGTAAAGGTAAAGTCCACTTTGATTGCACCCTCCATTGGGCAACCCACACGCACTGGATGGTGCCGCAGACATAGGCCAACTGGCCCCAGACGAGTAGATACAGCTGCAGTCGACCACGGGTCGCTAAGAACTATCTCGTATTTAGCGGAAAGTTCAACGACCCGCCACCCCCTATTAAAATTTCACGCCTGAGCTCCCACGGACGGGTAGTGCAACCCAAATGAAGCATCTTGTAACACCGGGAAGCCCAAAACGCTGCTAAAGGAAATTCAGCAAAAAACTATTCACAGCTGACTTGAACGCCTGCAAGCCAATACGACCAAAGGCCGATGCCGGCAACAAATTCCAAACCTTAGCCGACCAGGGCACGAAGCACCGACAGAACTGATTAGTTCGACATCTGACA
>LQNS02277097.1:35693924-35706360 GCA_001587735.2 Parhyale hawaiensis | reverse complement strand
GACGACGCCGTGCCTCCTCATACACACGCCCAGCCTCGGCCCTACGATCAACATAGGTCTGCCACAACGTGCGGTCCCGCGAACGTCGCCATGCCCGATAAGCCGCTTGTTTAGCGGCTGACCCGTGAAGCTGGGCCCAACTCTTGTTGCAGTCCTATCTGTTTTTTTTGGGGGGGGGATCCCAGCCCTGCCAACAGTTACATATGAAGGTTTTTGTTCAGATACCTCTTCGATGTCTTCAGACCGAATATTGAAGCCATGACCTACTGTTGTTTTAGCTGAGTCGTTTTTATAACGAAGCTTGCTGTCCTGCTTCAAACTTAACTGGACGAAATCATGATTTTCGGAGAAAAATATAAATTGTTCAGAGTCGTCCTCCGTAAAATCGACAGTAATTGAGTTAGGATTGCTGATTGTAAAGTTGCAATAGATGTGTTTCGATCGCTGGCCATTAAGTCTTCTAAAATAAATGGGCCAGGATCACTCACCATAATACTGGCCGGAAGGCTACCAAAAAGCTCTCAGGGGTATATACTGGCGGGCCCTATACCTGCCACAATATATTTGGGCATCACGCACCCAAGGTTCCCGACTCCCTTCTCCGCAGGAGATGTTACTGCTTGCCGCAGTTCCTGTTGACGAGGTTATTTTTGTAAAGTTAGGTAGGTTCTCTACTTTCCTCTTTCTGCCTCGTGAGGTGGGCTATCGATCGGGATAGCCGACCTGGTACGCGGGACATCTCTAGTGTCTCTCGTGTGGAAGGACACAAAATGGGACGCCCACTTCAGTGTCTCCTACTATACTTTGCGCCTTGTTTCCCTGCCCGTAGTAGCACACGGGGCCACCACGCCTACCCAATATGCGGTATTTGAATACTGCACAAGTAGTTTCTCTGTTGAAACGCCTGAGTTGCGGCTACGGAGGTTAAACAAAAAATATAATGATAATAATAGTAGTGTTGGGGCTTAACGTCTTCTCTGTTCTGAGGCTTCGGAAACTTCGGTGGCGGTTCTGTTTTCAATCAATGTGCGACAAGCTTCATGGTACCTCGTAAAGGGATTTAGCGTACCGTACGTGAAATACAGGGAATAAAATTTTTACTTTATTAATTGGTGATCGCATAAGCGGATGCCGCATTAATGGAGGGTCGTCAGTATTCTCTTAAACGTCACATTTGTAAGCCCTACTTTAATGAGGATAGATTATCTCACTGTATTGGTATAAGGCCTCTTGTCTCCCGTAGAGATGAATTAGGAGAAAAATTTTGTATAATATTGCTCAATAACACAGCCTTGACAAGATGGGGTTTCAATGCGCTCTTTTTAGAATGTTGCGAGTGATGACTCGACCGACTTTTAAAGTCAGTGGTTCATAATTTTTTTGGAGGTATCGAACCCCGCAAGTTCCACACATGTATTCATCGAACCCTCCGTAGTTGGAAAAATAAAATAATAAAGTGTTTTTTCTTCAAATTCCAGACGTACAGTATGCATAGAACTACATACTACATTAGTGCACAAACTTTACCATACCTCATTTGCATCCAAAATCGTTGCTTTCAAAGAAAAAACCAGCAAAACATGAATTTCATGAAAAAATGAAGCATAATGGATATATACAGCAAATCAATGTGACTTTAGCTCTTGCCTCTCAGAGACAGAAATGCGCGGCTTCACCTTCACAAATGTCCCTATCACATTATTTTCGCTACAAGGTCTGTTCCTTGTTTTCCTTTTTTTATCTGCCCTCACGGGCATATTATGACGGGCCCTATTCCTCTCATAATATATATGGGCCCTAGGACCCCAGGGGCAAACCCGAGTACCTTTTCCGCAGGAGATGTTGCATCTGGCTGCAGTACCTGCTGACGAGGTTATTTTTGTAAAGTTAGGTAGGTTCTCTATTTTCTTTTCTGTTCCGTGAGGTGGGCTGTCGATCGAGATAGCGCACCTAGTCCGCGGGATTTCTCTCATCTTTCTCGTGTGGAAGGCCGTGAAAAAGGCCGACCACTCGAGTGTCTCCTACTATGCTTTGCGCCTTGTTTCCTGCCCGTAGTAGCGCACGTAGGCCACGCGACAAATTTTGTGGTATTTGAATACTACACACTCATCTCTGTTGGAGCGCCTGAGTTGCGGCTACGGAGGTTAAACAAAGTTTATAATAATAATAATTTCTTTATCTACCATCATTGAAAACGGCTGCTCGCCAAGATATGTTGTAACAAACTGTATATGTATCTCGAGGACTTTCTCTGGTGACACCAAACCGTTGAAAGCGCTGTTGTTCTGGAGAGTTGCTATTAAACCTGGCTCTGCTGCAATTCAATAATTTCGTCCACGTATTTGTTCAATGACATCAATGGCGTGTTGTAATCACTCTTTCTGGGTTACCGGTGCTACACCGGTGACCTCGCCGCTCACGCTTTGTGTCGTATTCACCACTCAAAAAAAGGGAACGACGATTGCGTCGCGGGTTACGGTGCCGCAGGACACCGCGCACTAGATGGCACTAAATTCATTCATATACGCAACAAATAAATTCCCTACAGCCGAATCAATAAATCAGATCAGTTACTCGGAATTTCCATTGACAAAATATTAATTAAAACTGAATTTCTTTACTATTGAGCTTACTCCCTAATCGCTGGATGGTGCTTTCTCCACCACTTTTCGGGTTACGGTAATCCTTTTTCAGGTTGCGGTAGCCCGATTAGATGGAGATTACGCCATACTTTGGCTGTCGCAATTCAAAACGTGAACGGCTGTCACACTCGCGCCAAGCAAACGAGTGGTGTTAACCAAACCGCCGAACTCCTGAAACTGGCCCGATCGAGCCCAGGTCAAGAACCACTGTTTTAAGTCAATGGTGAAAGTTCACCTGTACGACTGCAGATGCCTTTATCGCAGCGTATATTGTACAACTTGGAGGCATAACCTAAACAACGATTACTTGAGTGGTGTTCACTCTGAGCTAGGAATAATATCGTGATATGCAACAGAAAATGGGCTTTGCTTTTTTTTTCTTTCAGCTGAAGCTTAAAAAAAGATACTAGTATGAAAACCACTACGTCAAGCAAAGTGCTATCCCCAAAACAGCACGCTTTCGCATGCACCGGCCGGAAATATCTGCTTTAGCCTGCTCCTGTAGCACAAAACTACGATTTTCGTGCTGGAGAACCTCTCCAATGCAGGCAGTTTCCGTTGTTAGGTACTTGGGCAAACGTTCTGGTTTACGGGCAATACTTTTGTCACTGTTCTCCGTCCTATACTTTGGTGGTGCTATAGTTTGGTGGCTGTTTCCACAACGTGTTTAACACTGTTTTTGATGTAGCATTATAGCACAAGGTGGAGTAATATTGAAATGTCGACTGTACTAGAAATCCGCGTGTATGAACGAGTATAATTGCTTTTATTTTTTGGTGGCTGGCTGCTCAAACTTTTTGTTGTCTATATGAAGCTGGTTCAATGGCGTTGTTTCTTCAATAATTTATCCTGTATAATTTTCCGCACACATAGCACTCTTCAACCGTTATTTCTGTAAATAGCTTATAGTTTTCAATTAGGCCCTAGTTTTTAAATCAATCTTGCACTTTTCATTGTGATGTAATATCTTGCTTGCATTGCTATATTTTTTTTACATTTGTTGCAATCTAATTGTACAATTGTCTTTATCATAATATGATTCGGGCGGCCAAGTCTGCAAAAGGCACATAGGTATGCAAAAAAAGTGCGTATTCGTTTCCGTCTGTTGAAGACCTAAGCGTAATTTTTACCTACGAATACGACTTTAAGCAACCAGAAACATGTCCAGGTAACCGCCACGTGAATACTATTAGTAGGTACACTCCGAAAAATATGTATTTGTGGTTATGTGCAATGAAACAAATGGTTATAATTTAGAAGGGTATATTGCATGACAAAATAATGCACAAAAACTCTTATTTTACTTTAATTGGCTAATTAAAAAAGTGAAATTTCACCTTGTAAATCTACTCCTCGGAGTCCAAGTATATTGAAAAATTCGAGCTAAATATTTAAGTAGAATAATGTATGCTGCAGTATTGAATTTACTTCGCGAATCGATTTACTTCTAGGAAAACGTAGTTTTATTAATTAACAGTACAAGACTTGCAATTAAAGACTTTTTAGGTCGATGGTATATTTTCTTAACGTCAAGCTTTCGATTCATCTTCAATTATCTTCAGGAAAAACAATTGAGATACTCTGAAATTGGGTGTAGCAAAGAACATCTTAGAAGTATCCTACATACCAAACAATGTTATCGTTTCAAATCTATCACTTTAAATTAAAAATTTCAGTAGAAAAAGCATGATCATTCAAGGTTGGGGATTGCTTATGAATAAAAATTGATTCCAAAAATTTCAAGTCAAATTAATGGCAGGATGATGAACCTTTGAAGTCTCAACAGCTATTTTATGGCCAGCATCAAGAAAATGATTAAAAATTCTGCTATTAGTGAAGCTAGTAGTTCGCTTTTACGCATACATTTACGTTTACAAATGTATTCACTCTAAGTTAGTTAAATACATATGGGAATATATATATATATATAGGTTCCAATTTTGCATGTCAGCTGTGCATGCATAAATAAATTATATATTTGTGCCAGTTTTGGTATGTATGAGCAGATGCAGTTGTAATATAGTAAGATGCTCATTTTAGAATGGAAGTGTGTATAGTTGCAAACGTAATAAGACGGTTATTTTGCAATATAGACTTGTGCAGATACAAAATGCAGTATGGTGCTAGCTTTAGAATATGCGTGTGCAGTACATGCAGATATGGTACATGAGGTGTCAATGTTGCTGTGCATGTGCTCTGCCAAATAGAGTATTTTTTATGTTCTCCATATGTGCAGTGGTAACGCTATAAATGTGCTAATTTCACAAACGTTAAGTAATTATTGTTCGAAATGCAGTAAAATCAGTCTCTTGTGAAAGGAATGGTTATCAAAAGTGCAATAGAAATGAATAATATTGATAATGTTCACGGAAAAATGGAAAATATTGATGATAGTGACATTATATGTATAGACAAATTTTGTATCAGTATTTTCCTAATAATTCAACAAGATGAAAAAGTACTACAATTTGTCGCATTAATATATAGCATGATTCAATGATTATATTACATAGTGATTATATATATCATTAATATATTCTAGGAGAGTGTATATAAGTATATCATGATATATAATGATAATATATAGCATTAATATATACTAGGAGAGTCGTATATAAATATTGTGCCCTCGCTACGTGCTATATTAAATACTCGCTTGTACTACTCCATGGTACTTTGCGTACCTTTTTCATGTTAAGCTCCTAGCGCGTACTAGTCACAATTGTTACATGTTGTGAAATATATTCGCAAACGAATATAGATTAAAAGTGAACATTCGTCGGGAATTTGGGGTGACAAAATAAGTTATGTTCCTGCTGCAAGGTTGAATACTTGCGTTTTGGAATTGTGTTCTAAGTAGCAATATGGGTCATATTATTGTATTTTCGTGTCTACACACGTGTCGATCGTTTGAATGACATCCATGGATTACACACAAAAATCATAGAACACACGCAGGATTAAATTAGAGAAGGACAAATTCCGTTAAAAATTGAATATCTTAGACGTAAAAAGCGTGCATTATTTTCAAAACCTTAATGATATTGGTGCGCAGTTTCATGAATCTATATTATCGCTAACGACTAGTAACCGTTAGCACCCATGGCGAACACGCATCCGGTGCTACAGCGTACACTTATCATCTTAAAAAAAAAACAGTTTCTAATCCTTGACTAATACAGTATGAGTACGATACTGAACGAACACGTGAAAGAATGATTTCTGCTCGACTGACTAGATGCAAATTGAACTTGCAACTGATATTAATCCGGTGCTAAAATAAACTCTATAGTTACTTCTAATGACTAGACGCCTATCCAACCGTCGACATGATATAGGTGAGGGGCTAAAGCGAACTCTTTACAAACCTCTATCGACTATACATATCCAAATCTAACCGTTGATAGATATCGATGCATTGCCAAAACGTACACTTTATCGTGGGTGATGAGACACAGCTTTGATCGTTGACTGATCAGTGGTGCTAATGCGAACTCGTTGGTTTCACTAATGACTAGCTTCAGTTCTGATATAAGTTCTGTGTTAAAACGAGGACTTTCTAATCTGCGATGGCTAATCGTTTCTAGTCAGTAGAAGTGCAGTGGTAACCCTGTGAACAAGATAATTCCAATTTATATTCATCTATTGCGTTTCACCGTTGCCAAATATAAGTGCTTATTGATTTCGATCCCTTGATTTAGCAACTGTCTCGTCGAGTTGAAAAATATTTAAGCTCGGTAGCATTGATACGGTAGCTTGAATGACTTGTGAGCTGCGTATCTCCACTTCACGCTATCCCTGAAAGTATAATGTGGCCCTGCAATTACAATGTACTGTTGCGTTGGATGCCGCTGAAGCTATGCCGTAGCGGTAATTAGTTTCACTTTAGGGCTTGCATGCCTGTGATTGTTTCCATAGGGCTCTAAATATTGCAGACCTAACCTCGAAAGCGCTACGGCTGTTATTAGCGACGGTCATTTTCCTAAAAATTTGACCCTAGCAACTTGCAGGAAGCGTTTCCTCTGTCTAAGGATTCGCAACCTACTCAGGAGTATCAGGAATTGACACCATGCCTGCTGCATAGACCGCTAGCAGGAGGTTGCTACTAAAATTTCCTACACTGGCAGCAAGGAGCGATGCAGGAAATCTTTCGCTCTGCAGTCACTCATTCCTTCCACTTTTTGGTTCCTTCAGGACTTTTGGCTCCTCTGAGGCGCGGCCTCACTGTTTGAATACGGTGGCAATGCGGACTGGGGGCCTGTAGCATTAGGCAGCAGGATCAAAAAGCCTCGCCCAACTGCAGTGAAAGATTCACCAGACCTCTGCTCTGGCGACAGCTGCACCCTCCGGCCTCGGCTGGTGGTGTGGTGGATTTCGGGCCACTGACTTCCTGCTGTGTGCCTAAATCGGATCGATGTGAGTTTGGCGGAAGCTCAGACTCTGGCCGGGGTCTGCGGGGGTGGTGCGTGGACCACATCCCTGGGTGGCTATACGACAGCGACAATCTTAGGGCTTACACAAACAGCCGAAACATTGGTTATTTCCTAAAAATGCCAGTTGTGGCTTACGCATTATAATAATAATTGATGTGTGGCCGCTAAAACTTATTCATATCGATATCCTATTTCACTCCAGGTCGTGCGGTAACTATTGACTGTTATGGCTTCACTTCTAGACACAAATTTTATTCTAAGAAAAGCGGAATCGTTGCACCAACAAATTGAATATTGCAAAGCGCCGTAATCATTTTACCATTGCCGAAATTCTCTCTGTCATTGGTAAGGCAGTTCACTTCATGGCTTGCAGAAACTAGCACCTGTCTTAGTTTCCAGCCAGCTGAGGTAGTTGGTGACCTTTGCATAGACTCCTGGGTTCGTGGTCGCACAATCAATTCCCCAGGACACAATTCCAATTTGGTAGTGACGGCTAGCTGATTCGTAGGTCAGGGGACCACCCGAGTCGCCTTTGCATGCATCCTTATTTGGAGTTAGGGTGCAGAACATGTTGTTGGTGAGTTGGTTTTGAGCTGTGTAATAAGTTTGGCAAGACTGCGTGGTGACGATGTCGAGGTCGACTTCATGCAGGACTTTTGGTGTATCGCCGTTGAGTTGCAACGTCCCCCAGCCTGTCACCGTGCCCTTCTTCCCTCCAAAGTTCGTAGACTGCAAACCGAAAGGCAGACACACCGGCGCGATGCTGCTACTGTGCATCACAGGCTGGCTTAGTTTCAAGAGAGCTATGTCATTATCCACATTATTCACGTTGTATTGTTCATGTACAATTTTCTGAATAACGGTGTACTTGATTCCAGACTGCTGGTTGGGACCCAAATGATGCGCTCCTACTATCACCTCGATGTCGCTGATGCTAAAAGGCTCTATGCAATGGGCTGCTGTCATAACCCATTGGTAATCAATGAGCGTTGCTCCGCAGTAGGGTTCGTCGCTACCGACAAATTGCAGTGCAGCCATCCATGGGTATTCGTTCACGGCAGTCTCGTGGCCGCCGACGATCCTGGAGGACACCGTCTTCTGGCCGCAGTTGCAAGTTGTAGAATCAGGCCACGTGGCTACGTAGCAACGGAATCCTGGCTGTCGGTAATAATTGTAATATCTGTTGTCGAATCGCATGGCAGTTTTGTTGCCAGTGCTCTGGAATGTCAATGCGCTGTGCACTCCGCACCATGCGCTTCCGTCGTAGTAGCTTGGGTTACCCGAAGGAGAGAAATAGAACGTGGCGTAGTTGCAATTAGGGTGGTACGTTACATTGAAAGGATTGCAGTAAATGTAAATTTTCTGGTTGGGGGGGGCTTGCGCTTCAAACAAACACGTGTGGTAAGTTCCTGGGTACGGATTTGGGTAATACAGTGACTGGAAAGTATAGACGTAGTTGTTTTGAAGAACGAGATTGGTTTGGACGCAGTACTGGGCCTGTGCCCAAGTCACAACGGCTAAGAGGATACCAATTCTTCCCAACATTTTTCGATTGAGCTGCTGTTTCTCACTTATCGCTCGACACTTTGGTACGGAACTCGCCCGAACCTGGCTGCACCAAAACCACTCGATCGCTCCCTGTAATTTCGGGAGAGCAACTGATGAGAGTTCCTAGTTCGAGTGATCGCTGGCTGCTCAGTGGTCTCGCACACCTGTTGCTGATGCATATAACCTCCATGCATTGAATGGACGCACTTGTTCTCTAAAACGAATACCAGTTGCCACTTTTCACTCTTCAGAATATCATATTATTTTTTGTTATCTACTTCTTCATCCATCTCTAAATTCATATTATAAATTTACCCGTATAATAAACAGATTTTTCTTTTTACATTAAAATTTTAGGTAATTTAAGAGTCGCTTTTCGGCTAAATATAACAATTTAATTGCTGTTTGGAAACTGTATGACGTATTCCCTGTAAGCCTCAAATTGCTTCAGGTGTCATGCTGGTACGCTTACCATTAGTGCTGTTGCCCGTAGGAATAGCATTGCAAATTCCTGTGAAAAATATGTCCTTGCTCGGACGTTTGATTGACCGATTCAAGTGGAGGTTTGCAGGTGCACTTTTCAGAGGTGTTCAGTTTGTTATCCTCTATCTGTAATTTTGTGCTGGTCTGCATGTATGTGCTGTACGGGACACTGCATTAAGGCGTATATCTATATTTGCCGATACTATTGATTTAAATGCTGTACGTGAGGCTGAATATATTGTGTGCCCTCTGTTCCGAAACAGTTGTGCCAAAACTACTTCATGCTGTACCGAACTAATAATTGTTCCATTGAACTAAAAAGAAACACCACGAAGAACAGACTCGAAACATCTTTCGGCATTAATTTAGAGAGTGAGCTTATGAAACTTTGACCCCAGTCTGTCCACCGTATGCCTACTATCCCGAATTTATTTACAACTAATTTGCTTTGTGCCACTCAGGGGGCATAGGATGGGCCATAGGTCATTGGGTTAGGTAAGTTAGCTTCACCCATCCTATGTTATGGGGCCCGGCAACCCCATAAGCTAGGCTTTAGGGACGTCCGTATTTCTTACCCACTTTGCTTCTTTCCCGATTTCATACCTCTACTTGCTCCTGCTTTATTCTATTCTTCCTCTTCTTTCCCGGCTTGCTGTTCCCCTTCACGTTGATTCTGTGTGGGAACACCTTCGTGCATGGGTTCCCCGTTTCTGGCGGCATGCTATATGTCCCTTGCTCTTTCCGCTCGGAAACGGAGGCTTCAACTTTCGGAGTATAACTACCTAACTAACTTGCTCTATAGCACCACTCTCCAGCACACATCTTTCCATCGCATCCCAGCATTGCACGTACGGCAACTCGGCAGTACATTTATTATTTGTTATTTCGTGCTATTCAAATTTTTATATAGCTAGCATTTCTACGATACTTTTCTCGTTTTCCATATGTTTTTTTACTAGCAAGTGGTGGTCTGAAAATAAGTTGGAGTTTTTATGTTAAAAAGGCAATTATATACAGTTTTAACTTGAAATTATGATAACTGATTATGCTAACCTCAATAAATCAAAAGCACTGATACTAAAATTTTACTGTAAGCAGCATGGAGTACAGGAGATTGCCATGTGGTTTCTATTTGCTCAGTTTTGATCTAGCAAGCGTAAGAGCGGGCCGCGGCTTTACTTTTCAAGATGAGTAGTGTTCTTTATCGTATTCAGCAAGGAAGGCTGTGACGGTTTAGATTTGTATATAACACGGTCTTCAAACTAAATGGGAAGCTGCTTTGCAGCATGTATTTACTGATTGTGGTGTTTTAGATCACTATTACCGAGTCGGAGTTTGTAGGAGTCGGATATTGATGGAGCGACGAGTCGGAGCCGGAAACTTTCTAGCCCCGGGAATCGAAGTCGGTGAAAACGGTCCTATTTTATTGAGAAAAAGAGACGGATCGGCAAGTGTCGGATAAGTTTTGGATCCTAGGAGTCGAAAACTGGCTTATCCCACTAGTCGGAGTTAGCTTTTGTCTATCCGACTGATTTAAATACTGTAAGAGAGGTTGCAATGCGCCGCGTATTTACGAAAGAGCTGATGTGCATACCTATACTGTAACAGAGAGCCGGCATTCCGGAGTGTATTAGTAGATGGTGCTAACCTAAATACTATAAAGCCCCGTTCACACTACCGCAAGCGCCGGCGAAATGCCTCTGTGAGATTTCGCAGAACGCTGCGATAATCGCTCAAGAGTGTTCACACCATAGAACCGCGTACGCAACGCTTGTTCAGTGCACTTTCCGTGACATTATGCTCTTAGAGACAGAGAAGTCGATGATAACTCCAATACAAAGACATAAAGCTCAAACGTAAAGCTATGACGGTAACACAACCTGCAGAAGCAGTTCTCTGTAAAAGCCTATACTTAATGCAATTTGTTGTTTTGGAGTTATCATAGACTTCTCTGTCTGTAAGAGCATTTTGTTACAGCCCTAAAGTCATAACTTCGTAACTGACATGCCTTATAATCATGAAGATGTAATTTGAGACAGCTTATACCTTATTAGCTTCGCCAAGGTGGTTGTGTTTTTGTCGAGTTTGCCTGTCTGTCTGCCTGTCACTTAGATAACTCATATATTTTTGAACGGATGACTGCGTAATATACAAGAATTGCTAAGCACGTTAAGAACTACAGATGCATAACTTTTGGTGAAGATCCGTTCAACCGTTTGTTTGCCAGCCTCTTTCTTCTTAATACTATAATTCAAAAAGTTATGAACAGATTTTTATGAAATTTACCTGAGTTGTTGGGTATATCACAAAGAGTAAATGATTAAATTTTTCTGATGATCTACATGTTCGTTTGTCTCTGTGTTTGATTTGTTTGTTAGCAAAATAACTCAAGAACTTATGAACGGGTTTTTACGAAATTTACATGAGTTGTTAGGTATATCACGAAGATTAAGCGATCAAATTTGGTTATTATCGGCTGATCTGCCTTTGGGCTGGACTAATGCTTGTCAGTAACATAACTCGAAAAGGTATGAGCGGACCTTCACGAAAATTACAGCAACTGTTACTTTGTCAGAAATCACAAATGACCACATTTTGGTGCTGATGAAAAGTAAATCTTACTTTCAGAATCAATGTGAATTTTTCATTAACGTTGCTTTGCTTGGCGGAGGTATGTGCTCTCAGAGTGCTCTGGTTCTATAGTATATATGAAATTATGAATGAGAAATCTGTAAGTGCAGAGACCGTATCTTTTCTTTCTATAGCAGAGCGCTCGCTGCCACCTGGCTTTATGGCTGATATTTTAGCAGTCCTTGGGTAAATACCCACTTGTTGATTGAGGGCAAAGTATTCGGACAATTCACATTGTGACTGTCAGGTGCCTTCACTTCCTAGACGGACTTAGTCGACAGTCTTCTAGGTATACCATATATGGGGGAGGGGGCAAAGCGTTCGAACATGCTCTTTCGTCTTTCAAGTACAACTATTTTTTTATCCAAAGCGCTAAGATATTAACTGTCTAGTGAGTTGGATTAACTAGCTGTCAAGTCAGTTGGTTTACTAGCTCTTAAGTCAGTTGGATTAACTAGTTGGCAAGTCAGTTGGATTAACAAGTGTGACTATTAAAATTTCGGACTTCCCTTCAAAGTACATGGTAGTAAGTTAGAGCTCAGAGAGACATTGCGCTATTTTGATGCTTTGTGAAGGCCAGGTTCTTCGATATAGCGGGCAGACGGGTAAGAATACGCAAAGGTAGCGAGAAATTCGCAACTACATATAATCAAGAAAATACAAATATAAGTTACAGGATTTGAGCGCTACGGTGAGACA
>LQNS02277097.1:35682230-35693563 GCA_001587735.2 Parhyale hawaiensis | reverse complement strand
CTACAGGAGCCAATGGTCCTTCAGTACTGAAGGCCCAATCGGGTCCGGCTACGTAGTTTGTAAGGAAGAAAAAGGAACAGAGGCAAGAAAGGCGGACAGTGGTAGTGATTCCTCCACATGCTTATAATGGTAAAAGCACTATGCGCTTGAATTATTTTATATTTTGTGCGTGTGTGTGTGTGTGTGAACGTGCGGGTTAGGTTTTATGAGGTACCCAGTTGTTGCTCAGTCCAACATGTGAGGTACTTTAAGCATATGGAGTACCACTGTGGAGTACCTCTTAGGAGCGGAATTTTATTAGCGTCAAGCTTTGATTGGCGCAAAGTAAGGCCAGTCAAAGATTGACGCTAAGTAACGAATGGCTAACCAACAGTGAGCTCTCGAGGTTAGGCCGAGAACCGTGTAGGTTAGGTAAGCAAAGACTGGTTCTGTTAATATCCTAATGTACGTCATTAAAACACTAGTCAAACAATTCCTTGCCTCCTAACCTACTACGTTCTCGGCCTCGAGAGCTCATTGAAGGCAAGCTTCCTTGTGCTAGAGGTGGTGGTCTGGGGCGGCGGGTGGGTTATTTTAAGAGCGCGTACCCCGTAAAACCTAAGCCGCTCGTATAGGCGTGTGTGAGGAGAACAAAAGACTATATGGGGTAAACCCAGGTTGTTTGCAGTCATTATCACGCGAAAATATCCCTCCAATTGGAAGCGCGCAATACTACCGTATGAAGACCGGAATCGCAGCGATGTATGACAGCGCACCAGCTTGGACACTTTGTTGTGTTAGTATAAACGGGGCTTAAGAGAAGCTACCTACGATGTATATTTACGGGTTGAGCTGACTTTAGATACTGTCACAGGAACTGATTTTTCATATTTTTGTTTTATTTAAAGCAAAAATCTTTGTTTTGTTATTCACGAATTAGCGCCACAGAAACAAGCTAAGTCGAAAGAATGTCAATATATAAGTATTTTTCATCATTGAAAGCAGTAAAACAATGCCATTGCTTTTATCTACTCGGAGAACAACAATTGATTGATTGATCTTCACTTAGGTTTTTAAGTGTTCTACTAAATTTTTGATCAAGTTTAGTCCGGAAAGGGTTGAAGCTGTAATTACCGTTGAATGCCAGGTGTTTCAGGTGACTGCGTACTTGATTAAGTCCATCTCTATAGTTGCGCAAAATATATTTTCATTTTTCAAACTTCGACGTAGCTTTTCAAAAGAAAGGAAATACGGATGGGAATTTTTTCTTTGGAGGAATGCTGAACCTAAGGCCCTTTGATAATACTTCTTTTTCAGTTTTGGTTGAAGTACGACTTGAATAGTCCAATATTAATGCATCTGCGTCCAGGTGTTCAGGTTGATCTTCCAGTCCTAGGTGAAATAGAACACTGAAAAACCTAAGTGAAGAATAATCAATTGTTGTTCTCCGACCAGATAAAGAAAGGCAATGGCATAGTTTTATTGAACAGAACCGACTATGAATGCAAAGTCAACAGCATGCTAGCAGACAGCTCTAAATTCACTGAGATCAATGAAGATTGGTTCAAATGTAACATAAAAAAAGATAAAATCATCCGATTTCTCTCTAATTTGAAGCCAGTAAGTTATGCATTTATCATTTGATATTTAATATTTGTAATAAATATTTTCTTATTAGGTTTTTGCTAGTTTTTTAACTTCATGGTATAACTCATAGATTTTTGAATTTTTAAATTTTTGAACTCATGACGCCTATAATTATTTTTTATTGTTTTTTATAAGCTCTTTTGCATGACTGATATTTTTTTGGTATTGTAGTATTCTGAAATTCTTAATACTGTATCTCGCGCTCTCTATTACTCTGAACTCTCACGCCGTTTTGCAAAGCGTTCCTTACCCAAAAAACTTACTGCTGTCAAATAACCCAGTAATTCAAGCAAATCAATAATATTGCTTGCGTCAGAAAAACTAGTTATTCGAACTACGAGTGCACAGTTTGACGTCGTTTGCCGCCTTTCTTCCAGAGAGTAAAATATTTCTTGTAGCCAGGTTGTTGTAATTTCTCTTTGTGTATGTTACATTTTGTACGAAGAACTATTATTTTCTGTTTTCACGAATTGGCTTAGTGGATTTCATTAAGTACGTACGTAGTTCATTCTGTCTATGCGTGTCTTTCAATTTCAAGTAACCCACACATCTGGAGAACTCCAACGGGTCAAATGGGTGCCTTGCGCTTACTATAGCCTATGGTGGAGCATTTATATTACTAGGCATTGGATCAACGTCGACAGATACTGCGAACATAGTATGTTCATCCCATGTTATGAGAAATCGTTTTCCCAGAACACTGTATTAGTTGCCTTCTGATAATCTTTCCTTCCTTAACCTTTTCTCTCACCATCCATATACAAAATGCTTAGCACATATAATGATAAGGAATGAGATCCATTTATGCAACAAATTTCTTTTACTGATTGTATAATCTAAAATTTCGCAACCGTAATTAAAAGGTCATCTCGTACCCTCGTTTGGGAACCCCTGGTTTTTCCTATGCAACTTCACTGTAGCCATTATCCCCAAACCATTGTATATAGCTGTAAAACGCGTCTAATTTTCTACCGGTATTCAAATTTGTTAGTATTCTTGTACTTCCTATACGAATTTAACGTTCTACCGCCGTTGCTATATATTTTTTACATTTTACATGAAATCTTATTGTAAAAATACCGTTATCATATGATTCGGGCCGCCAATGCCATAAAAGGCACATTAGACGGAAAATGTTCGTACTGATCGTCCTCGGTTGAAGTCTTAAGCATAAGTTTTTCTTATGAATATCACTATGATATTGGACTTACATACATATAGTCCTTTTAGGGAACATAAAGTTTACTCCAGAAAATTGTCATGTGAGTACTCCACGAAAGACGTTTTTACTGAAATAAAACGACTTTGTAATTTAAAAGTTTATATTCTATACAGTGCTAGCAAACAAAACATTATTTGATTTATAATAGACTACATTATTTGAAAAGGTAAAATATTCGTATGTAAATCGACATCACTGATGTCGAAAATTTGAGATAAAGGAAATCAGAAGAATTTATGCACTTATGAGATGTGCATCATCTCGATGTGAATTTCCTACGCATTCATTTACGTGCGCAAAAGTTATTACTTTAAATAATTTAAATATGATATAGGTATAAATATTTGTCTGTATGTTCATTTAGAAATGTGTTAGTGGTATCAGTTTCGGTATGTGGTGTATGTACGCACTTGAGTTGTATATTCGAGCACAAAGAAGTAATCTAATGCTAATTTTGTTAAAGAAACATGCCTTATAAGAAACTATCTAATGGTATGAAATCGTTACTGTTTAAAATATAATTAATTCATTCAGATGTACCTAATGTGCAGGCTAGACGTGCTGTTTTATAAAAGTGAAAGAATAATACTGATAGATACAGCAATAAAAATAAAAATCTTAGAAATAATAACAATACATAGATGAAAAATTTTTAAATCGTCATTACTGCCACAGTATATTGCGCATATTTTTCCACCTTCCGAGAAATTTAACAACTAAATATAATTTAGAGCTATAACGATAGTATTGCGGTATTAATAGCTACTACGGGCATTAGGTCTTTGTTATACAATTGTCGCATTGTGATACCTGCATGGGTTAGTGGTACTTCGTGTACGCTTTACTTAGGAAAGTTTTAGCCAGGCACATGCTTTCAAATGCTAAGTTGTACATGAACAAACCTTAAAAATAACTTCACTCGGGAACTTTGTGGTGATACAAGAAGTTAAGTTACAATTGCACGTTTAGCGAACTATTAAGGGTTAAAGTTGTACCTATTTTACCAAGCAATAATAGCCACATTAAGACTGTATATCAGCATTAACCCTGAAGTGCAGTTTCATAACTTTCTCAACCTTCCTAATATTTAAGAGATTTTTACTCGTCGGCTTTCGTAAAACTGATCAGGAATAAAATGAGGAAATTGGACATATCCCTGTATTAAATTCTTTATAACGACGTTTCGACTCGAGACGTCAGCCATCTTCACGTCTTTAAATCCTACCATCAGTAAACTTCCCTTTACTGAATTTTACTGATGATATAATTTCAAGTCCTGAAGATGGCTGATGTCTCGAGCCGAATTGTCGTCAAAGATTTGAATACAGCGATCCGTGCAATTTCTAAATTTTGTTCCCGATCAGTTTTACGAAAGCTGACAAGTGAAAGTCTCCTAAATTTTTGGAAGGTGGAGAAAGTTTTGACACTGAACTATTAGCCATATTGTGCATTTTTGGTTCTCTATCTAAATCGTTTAAAGGCTGACAAAAGATATTCAAAGAGTACATCAGAAAAATTAGTGATTTAGTAAGAACAGTTCATGGCTTAAATCAGGAAAGGAAAAATTCAGTTAGTATATACATAATTAGATGAAAAATTTCTTAGATTACAATCGAAAACTTGTGATGTTGGTGTGTATTTTAACGAATATTCATTATATGACTAGTTACCGTTTGCACCCTAGCCTGATTCGTCTGCGGTGCTAAAGCAAACACGTGATATCTTGGACAAAACACCTGAAAATATTCAACCCATGACTAATATGAGTGCACACCTTAACGTACACTTACGCGTATTTTCTCTAGTAACTAGACGCCATTCTAATATTGATGAGGTGCTGAAGTAAGCACATTGGTATCAGTAATGATTAGGTGCAGTTCTGATCGTAGACTGATAAGAATGCGGTACTAAATAGAACCCTGTACTCTCACTTATAGCGAGATGCAGTTCAGAATACTTGCCTTATGAGAGTGTTGTGCTAAATTAAACACTTTGTTCACACTTTGAACCAGATACAATTCTAATGAGAGCGCGGGGCTAATTAGAAGGCATGCTTCTCTACGGTGGCTAGCTATTCGCAGCCAGTGAAACTGCGGTGGCAACACTGTAAACAAGAAATTTCTAGTGCATATTGGTCTATTTCACATGAAGGTTTATAATAATTATGAGTGGTACTGATTTCGATTCCTCAGCTCAGATGCAAGCGCTGTTTTGCAAAATGCTGATATCGCCGGACGAGCCTGAAGTTCTGTCGCATTGGTAACGTGCTTCATTTATATATAGCTTATAAAAGTTGTATGTTATGGATTTTGGTCTAAACCTGAGCTTTAGGTTGTGAATTATAGCAGCTGTTGGATGACCGCTAAAACGGAATCATATCTGTAACCTGTTTCATTCAAGATCTTGCAGGCACTAGCTCCAGTTATGGCTTCACTTCCAGACACGAATTTTACTCTACAAAAGTGGAATTATTCTACCAATGCTTTTATTTTGCGGAAAACTGTTTCAATGTACCAACAAATTTTATTTTACGACAAGCTATAATTATTGTACCAGCGCCGAAGCTCTGTCATATTGGTTACACGTTTCAGTTTAGGGGTTGCAGAAACTAGCACCGGTTTTGGTTTCGAGCCAGCTGAGGTAGTTGGTGACCTTTGCGTAGACTCCTGGGTTCGTGGTCGCACAGTCAATTCCCCAGGACACAATTCCAATTTGGTAGTGCCGGCTAGCTGATTCGTAGGTCAGGGGACCACCCGAGTCACCTTGGCACGCATCCTTATTTGGAGTTAGGGTGCAAAACATGTTGTTGGTGAGCTGGTTTGGAGCGTTGTAGTACGTCTGGCAAGTCGGCGTGGTGATGATGTCGAGGTCGACTTCTTGCAAGACGTTTGGTGTTTCTCCTTGGTGCTCTAACGTCCCCCAGCCTGTCACCGTGCCCTCCTTCCCTCCAAAGTTCGTAGACTGCAAACCGAAAGGCAGACACACTGGCGCGACGGTACTGCTGTAAGTCACAGACTGGTTCAGTTTCAAGAGAGCTACGTCATTATCCACGTTGGTTACGTTGTATTGTTCATGAACAATTTTCTGAATGGCACTGTACTTGATTCCAGACTGCTGGTTAGGAAGAAACTCATGCGCTGCTACTATCACCTCGATTTTACTGAGGCTGAAAGGCTCTACGCAATGGGCTGCTGTCATAACCCATTGATTATCAATGATAGTTGCTCCGCAGTACGGCTCGTCATCGGTGTCAAATTTCAGTGCAACCATCCATGGGTATTCGTTCTCAGCAGTTTCTTGGCCGCCAACCACTCGAGAGGACACTGTCTTCTGGCCGCACATACAGGAAGTTGGAGGGGTTGGAGAAATTGAGGAAGTTGGAGGGATTGGAGAAGTTGGGGTTGTGGAAGATGGGGTTGTGGAAGTTGAGGTTGTGGAAGTTGAAGTTGTGGAAGTTGAAGTTGTGGAAGTTGAAGTTGTGGAAGTTGAAGTTGTGGATTTTGGAGGGGTTGGAGAAGTTGAGGTTGTGGGAGTTGGAGTGGTTGGGAATGTCGAAGTTGTGGAATCAGGCCACGTGGCTACGTAGCAACGGAATCCTGGCTGTCGGTAGTAATTGTAGTAGCCGTTGTCGAATCGCATGGCGGTTTTGTTGCCAGTGCTCTGGAATGTCAATGCGCTGTACACGCCGCACCATATACTTCCATCGTGGTAGTTTGGGTCTCCCGAAGGCGAGAAATAAAAAGCAGCGTAGTTGCAATTAGGGTGGTACGTTATATTGAATGGATTGCAATAAACGTAAATTTTCTGGTTGGCTGGGGCTTGCGCTTCAAACAAACACGTGTGATAAGTTTCTGGGTAGGGGTTTGGATAATTCAATGACTGGAAAATATAGACGTTGTTATTTTGGAGTTTGAGATTCGTTTGGACGCAGTTCTGGGCCTGTGCCCAAGTCACAACGACTAAGAGGATACCAATTCTTCCCAACATTTTTCGATCGAGCTGCTGTTTCTCTCTTCTCGCTCGACACTTTGGTATGGAACTCGCCCGAATCTGGCTGCACCAAAACCACTCGATCGCTCCCTGTAATTTCGGGAAAGCAACTGATGAGAGCTACTGGTCCGACTGACTGCTTGCTGTTCAGTGGCCTCGCACACATGTCGCTACTGCATATAACGTCCCTGATTTGAATAGATCCACTAGTTCTCCGAAACCAACACGAATTGCCAGTGCTCGCTCTTCAGAAACTCGTATTCATTTTTTATCCCACTTCTGATCCATTTTCAATCTTCCTATTGCCATTTCCCGAAGTAATAATGCGCTTTCCACTTTTTTTTGTTGAAATTTCATATATTTTTAATGTAGCTTCTCGCATTAATATAAGAATTAAATTACGGTTTGGAAGCTGTATGGTGTATTCTCCGTAAACCATAGGCTACAGGTGTCAGGGTCACTCGATTACCTGCAATGCTTTTACAGCAGGAACAGCATTGCAGTTTTCTGTGAAAAGTATGTTCCTGCTGTGACCTTTCATCGATAGATTCATGTGGAGATTTGCAGGTGCGCTTTTCAATGACGTTCAGCTTTTTTTTTATCCCCAAACGGCGGTTTATGTTAGCCTGCATGTGATGTACAGGCAGCTGCATTTACGTCTTATATTTATTTATTTGCAGACGGCTGATTTAGATACTGTGCGAGAGATTGCCCTATGACTTATACTGACATATACTACTGGTATATAATTCGTTACGGAGGGCTCATTGCGGCGTGTGTTTACCATCGTGATTACCGATCATGAACAAGGTGAGAGTGCAACGTATGTTGACAAACCGTGCTGGTTTAAATACTGCAAGAGAGATTGCAATATAGCAGATATTTACAGCCAGTGCTGGCTTGATACTCGGAAAGACGCTAATTTTGTTCTTATTTTGTTTTATACTTAGAAGCTATTCCTCTGTTTTGCTATGTAGAAATTGCCACTATGAGCATTACCAAAATCCAAGGAAATATATATTATTGATGGCAGTTAATATTATTACACTATTAATATCAGTAATAAATGCAAACTTATCATTTGAAAACTACTTTTTGAACTTAAACTTATCATTTGAAAACTACTTTTTGAACTTAAACTTATCATTTGAAAACTACTTTTTGAACTTAGCATTTTTTGCTAGCTTTCAGAAATTTTTTATATAAATTTTGACGTGATCCACTATATATGTTGGATTTTTGCTATATTTGTGAACTTTTTAGTGTAAATAATTCATTTTTGTTATGTTCTCATTTTTGTTGCATAATTATGTTTTTGTTAGATTCTTGTGCTTCCAGAACTTTTGCACAATTTCTTTAATCATATATATTACCTGAACTCCACAAGCACCCCATTATAGGCAGCTTTAGAATACCGTCGAACGCAAATATCTTACTGCAGTTGAAAGAATGCAGTCCTTCAACCAAGCGCATCTTGCTGCTAAGACAATCAAAGCTAGTTGTACGTACTGCGTGAATTGTCGAAAATTTATGCCTTTCAACCAGAAATGAAAATGTTGCTATAGAATGTAAGTTACATTATCTAGAGAGTTTTCTGTATACTGCATTGTGTACAAAGAACTACGGTATATATTTTTTAGTCTCACCAATTGAATTATTGGATTTTATTAACAACTGAGAGCATTAAGTCTTCGTGTGTATCCTTCAAGTTTTACTGAACCTTACTTGGGGTGACCTTCGATGGGTCATACTGCAGTGAATGAGCAGCTACACAATTTTCTATGCGGCTGTTTAAGCGGTGCAGGCTCCTGCCCAAGTGTTGTGCCTAATTTCCTTATGAATGGGTGCCTTGCGCTCACTATAGCCTGCTGTCGAGCATGTGTTTTAGTAAATATAATACAATGTCGTTAAATGCTACGCACATAGTTCGCTAGCCCTGTTTTACGAGACATCTCAAGCTCCCAGTGGTTTGATAAGTTTGACCAATTTATTACACACAGATAAAGTGTACATTTTAAAGACATTTCAAATTGCAATACACCAACATTAATATATCTTCATAGCCGCTAGAGAAAGTTGTAAATTCGGGGGCAACATGGAATAATTAATTCGTACAACTACATCCCTTAATCTTTTTACCGCTTTTTGAATGCGTTCTCAGCAAGCGGATCTAATGTGTCCGTTGGTATTCTATTTATAAAGGCACGCCGTTTGAAAAATAGTAGAACATTCTACTTCAATACGCACAGTGAAGGGTGGGAATAATTGTCACCATACATATGACACTGCTGTGATGATATAATATTAAGAGCCGTCACGGAGGCCGAGCCTAATTAACACGGCCAGTGACTCCACAGGTCGCTGAGCATGGAAGGCAGTAATTTGACCCATCTACACAAGCTACAGCAAGACACGTGTGATGTTCTCCAGTGACAGCCTAGAGACTAGTGGACTTTTGCAACGTACAGTAATGAAAAATTCATCCCAAAATTATGAACTTTTCAGCTTAAACACTTGGCGGCTTGCATTGAATTGAAAGCATTTGCGTCATAGAGCGTTACTGAGTCTTTTACGGGCGAGGTTTCAATGGAAGCATTGCTCAATAGTTCGGTTACTCGCATCCAGTGTACATCATACACTGAGGCCTTTGACGTGCAGAAACTGCGCATATAGCTTTGAAACAAACACAGTCACAACTCATCAGTCAAAACTAAGCTGCTCTCTATACCAAGCCTGGTCTCCTATAAGGTCATTGACCGTGATTATTTTTATTTTGCGTTGGAAGATCACTTTGGTTCATAGTAATGTCCATACGCACATAGAAGTCTTCATAACGGCAAGTATATATCTCTTATATTATAGTACTTAGTATGAAAAGAGTGTCAAGTTATTATTATGCCTGTATTGAAAAGCTTTATATGCTTTGGACGCTCTACAATTCTGGTATATCGAAGTTCATGAAAAGTCTCACGAGTTTTTGCCGACACTATACATGCTTGTCGCATCTTTGCTTTAGTTTCTCAAAATTCTGTACAGCTTGGCATGAACAACACTATTTCGCTCTTGCTCTTTTTCCCTGCTGCTCTCTCTGAGCATATTATCCTTAGCAACCTTGTAGAAAATCAGGAAATACGAGCGTGTTTTCAGCCCGGAGAGCTATAGATATTGTTGTATAGCTACTATCAGGCCTTGATGCATCATGACATTTCTAACAAAACTGAGGTTTCGCAGTTTCTACATCAAGCTATAAGGTCCAAGGCAGTAGCACAACCTTGACCTACGGCGCAGTGGTACACGCTATACACTTGTTTCCATGTCATTTTCAACTTCTCTGCACACATGTTTTCATATAAAAGGTAAAGTCAATTTGGCCGTAGCCCTAACTGGGAAACCCGCATGCACTGGTTTGTGCTGCAGATTAGGCCAACAGGCCCCAGAGTCGACCGCAGATTCTCTTGAGCTATGGCGCCAGCGGCGGAAGAATCCATGCGACAATCTGCGACCCCCAATCCTCCCCATTGCTGGCAAAGGTCAGTAAACCCACAGCAGTACGCAGACCGGATGCTGACTGATCACGTCAAGCGCCGCGAAGAACTTGCCCAGCTGGGAACGGGGCACGAACCAGCGGCCTTAAGAGTCAGTGTCAGACGCATTAGTCTTTCAAACTCTCTTCCCAAATGTTTCCATATAATTTTCAAATTCTTTGCTCAATTGTTTCCATATATGTATTTGCTTATTCGTTGAAACGTTTTCATATAGTTTTCAAACTTTGAGCTCAAATGTTTCCATGTCGTTTTCAAACTTTCTGCTTACTTGTTTCCGTACCAATTTCCTATGATCTCTATATGGCACGGTCCTACCCTAATGGGTATAGGATGGAGGCCCAAGCTAATGTTTCGTCCACCACTTATACTCTGAGGCCCTCCATAGATTGCCTTAGTCGTCTTTAGGGCTTTGGCACATCTTTCTTTGCCTACAACTGTTCTTCCTTGCTTCCATTTTCCTTCTTACCTTTGTCTTCTTTCTGCTATTTTCATTCCCTACTTACTGCTTCATTCTTGGGTGATCCTCCGTGCATGGGTTCCCGATTTTCTGGGATATAAGTCCAGTGGCCCTTCCACTTCTTGGATCACCATTAAGTGTCGTCAGTAGCGAGGCTTATGCAAAAATTGGACCATTACTAAATAACTAATTATTCCATCAGTCCTCGAGTATATTGTTATTCTGACATATTTCTCGTACTCGACTGCTCAAAGAAATTAACTTAGAGACTTTAAGTTTATCTTAGATGCAGCCCAGTATAACTTAACAGTGATATTGTGATGCCATCGTGCTATAATTGGTCGGTGCTGAGATGGATACGGTATATATATATATATGTAGATCGATTAGAAGCAATTGAAGAAATTTTGATACCCACGACGCGCGTTTCGCTGTTCTCCAGCTCATCAGGTGGGAGCGTCCAATTTATTAAATTTAGTTCTTGAAATCTTGT
>LQNS02277097.1:35644305-35664410 GCA_001587735.2 Parhyale hawaiensis | reverse complement strand
TGGCACACAAGCGGGACCAAAAGGAGGCCGCACTCAAAGCTCGCGTCGCCGCCTTTCAAGACAAGTAAGTGAAACGTCTCAACCTATTTCCTCCATGCGGTCAAAGAGGGTGGTGCTCCAGCTCCATCCTCTTGGAGGCTGCCCAATAATAACAGCATGTAAGTCTTGCGAGTATGTATTCTTAGTGGGGAAGTTACTTTTTTCTCGTTCGTAATTTCAATTGCTGTTGCACTTATTTTTCTCTCTGGAGTAGCAAGTTGAGTTCGACTGAAAATTTGTTGGTATCTTCCAATTATTTTCCGTTTATTGTTCCGGAATAGGATGTTACTTTTTGCCTCTTACAATTACCTCCGCCAAGGAGCTACCGTTTTTCCGGGATTTGTCGGCGTGTCTGATAGCAACACAACTAAAAAAATTATTAATAAATCTTTATAAAATATACAGGAACTGGAAGAAATGTTACAAGGAACACATGATTATTGTGGTGATGATCCGTCAGTCCGTTTGTCTGTGTACCATTTACCTATATCCTTTATCGTTGCGTTATTGGTGGCTCTATTTTGTTATGAATTTTTAATGGTATATACTGACTTCAATTTACATCTGGCTTCGACTGAAGCAAATTATAATGAGCCCGACAAGCAACAATTATGTCTTTTCTTGTTTGCCTTGGCGCGAAATAATGACTGCGAAAAAGTGCCTCGGTAGGTCTCCAGTGTTCGTGCCTGTGGCCGTTATTCTCCTGCGCCAACTTCAGTGATCTGCCTGTTTGGTCTGCTTGATTTTCAGTACTAGAAGAAATGAGCGTCGTCAGTGTCGCTGCGGCAGAGCAGTACAAAGCAGTTTTCTTATGCTGATAGAAAGTCTAGCGAAACTAAATAATAACTGCAGAATCTACAATGTGTATAATAAAGTCCGATGTGTATATATCTGTTTTCGGTTTATTTGTTTATCCATTTTCTGTAGGCGAAATAAGCCCAGGTTGGAGGCTCTTGTCGTCCTCTCTCAGGTTCCATTGAAAACTGATAGGTAGAAAATAGGCCAGGTTGAAGATGATGGCAAACGTATATCTGAATGTAGTTCTTGCTTTGCCTTCGTTGAAGTCCACTCGATGCAGATACATTCAGCTTCTCAAAGCATTATTTTGCGTCTTGATTTGTACTCTCTTCTGAGGAGTCTTTCATCCAAACTTAAACTGCTGATGATCTCACTCATTACATAATCCTACTATTGACTGGAATACAGGACGTTCAGGTGCCATAGTTTAGAGGAGTAATATTAAGACTTCTGCTGAACAAGGTGTTGATTGACCGAGCTTTTCAGCGTCTAAGCGACACTCGTCTTCAGGGTACAGCCAAAATTAAAACATCGAGAGATACATACAAAGTCCGTAAATAGGATACTACATCGCCTGCTGATTTTCAGCGATCAGCAGGCGGGTAAACACCACGAAGATTTCTTTGCAGCTAATAATTTTTTCCATTTCGGTTTCTCCGTATTTATTGGTAGCGATATCGAGTAAGGGCCAAAAAAAGTATTGCTTTACAAAATATTTAGTTTCGGCCTGCACGTCTTTCGAACGCAATATTTTGATGCAGTTGACAAAATGCAGTAGCTATATAGTCACCCAAGGTGGGTATCTTTGATACGCTCTAAATCATGGAGGCAACTGTCAAAGTAAAATTCACGCCACTGATATTTGTTTAATCAGGGACAGTTGAAATAATTCAAACTATGAAGATATCGAAAGCTGAATCTGATTTGTACGAGTATTATCTTCTCCATATTTCGAATCTATGGCCAGGTATAGGGCGACCTTACGTATGAATGCACTTCTTGCAATGCCGAAGTTGAAATCGCAGCACTGAAAATATCTGAAGCTTCCATCAGCACACTCTTATGCAGCTTGATTCGTAGTTTCTTCCCACAGCTGATGTCGTTGCATGAACAGCTATTCTTCCAACTTTGATGCAGTTATTGTCGACGAAACATCATTCAATAACTAAAAAAACTATCGGACAAATATGACACACTAGGGTATCTATGATAGCTACCGAATCGAATTAGTTCTTTTCAGTGTTGCTGAACTACCTGCAAAAGTAACTAATTTTGCACGTCACCGAAAGAAAACAAGAGTGTCGCTGCTGAGTAATTATGAAGCCGTGAACCCTCATCTGCATGAACTTTAAAGTCGGCAATTGTATGAAGGAAAGCTTGGTTAATGAAGCAGGATCAGCACAAACTCTCCGCTGTCATTTCTGACAGCGCGGGCACACTAGTTTTCAAATAATAATCAAATTATCAATAATAATAATAATAATTATCAATAATCTAATTATCAAATAATTAATTAATTAATTGCTCGTCGTTCCAGCTGTATATTTGCTATGGCAAACTGACAGTTTGTACTGTCTTTGCCCATGCTTAAAGTGTGACAGAGAATAGGCTCGTCTAATTCTAAAGGGGGGCCAAAAGTCACTCTGCCATTTCAAAAATTTCAAAATCACTTCATGATGCAGTTGAACAAATGATAAAGGAAACAAATAGTTTTTGATCGCCGTACTGAAATTTAAATAATCACTTCGTATCATATTTACGAAACATTCCCCCTATTATTCTTTCATTTGCCGTTTACTATATAGAGATTTGTATCTTGTCTGATTTTTACGTAGTAATTTTTTAAATTGGTCAAGTGATTTTTGGCCCACTTTTATGATGGAGACTGGTTACGGATTTGTTTATCTGTCGCGCTTAAATGATTCTTATTCTGTGTCTCCGAAAGCAAAACTTTTGAGGCGAATGACGGTGGTAGATTTTTATGTCCAGTCAATGGTAGTTTGGATACGGTTGGGGAACAAGTTATGAACGTTTTTTTGCCAGTTTTTTCAAGGTTTGTGTACATTTTATTTACGTTGTAGCTTATGCCCATAGGAACGAACTACACTGCTCTACCAAAGTGGGAATAAGCGGTGCTCTTCTGACATTTGGAATCAGATCGAAGTTCGAGCGGGCCGTGCAATGCAGGTTTCAGCTGACTTTGAGATACTATCTCATGTCAAGAAGGTTTCGCGGATATGCATACTACGATGCAAATTGTCGTGCTCTTTTCATTTCGGATGGAGAAGGCCCTCATAATGGTTACTATTCGTAAGCTGACCAAAATTCGACTTTTTTTTCTAAGATGACAGAAATACCTCCGAGGACATCCATTCTACGTTTATCGCTCAAGAGTAGAATAACTACCATGGCATGGTCGCCAAGGAGCTGTTAGTGTTTCCTGAGCTCAGCGTCCGAATGCATTACTGTGTCCGTTTCAACAGCAAAGAGTGCACAGTTATATGAGTTTTAATTCACTCAAACTAGAACCAACGTTATAAGCACGTCTGGACCTCTCATCCCGTGACCAAGTAAATCCCACCTCAGCTCAGGAGAGGACATAAATAGTTATCCCCCTCCCACCACCACTGAAAGCAGCAGGCCAGAAGCAAGAAGAGGTGCCAGTGAAACTTTGAGGTATAAAGCCCAAATCTTGGGAAAATCCAAGCTTTGGCAGCCCTGACTTAAAAGGACAGAAAGACGCTGAGAAAAATACATTGTTTTGGATGCTTGTCGGGCTGTGAAAATTGAAGGGATAGCTATGCAAAATTTTACTGTGACACTTGCTAAGCCGACTGATACTGTATGATGGCTAGTATTCTGAATTGCTTTGCTCGTATTGGACGACACACAGTTATGTTCACAAGGACGTTGAGTTGCATGAGCACGTTCATTTGACTGTTGTTGACTCCTACTACAACTCTCACTGAGTATACTCCAGCGTCGCCGCATGGCCCTAGCCGGTGTCCACTAGGAGCCTTTTTATTGCTTTGTAATTGGTTTTTGTTAGTATTTTGGCGAATTTTGTTTTGCAGGCTTAACCAGTACATGAAGGAGCTGGAGGACCTGAAAAACCGCGATAATTTCAGCCTCAAGGAAATTCGAGTGGACACGATGCGGCGTAACGTGGATACCCTCGACCGCCTCACCGCCCACCTGCAGGAGGCCAAAGCCGAGATGCAGGTACGTAATGAGAAATTTTGTCGTATGATAACCACGGTCGGAGTATTTGTCTTAGAATAAAAATTTAAACGAGTGATTTCCCTTATTAAGAATTAGACGTGGCTATTTCGTATACTCAAATAGCTGCCCCGATTGCTTTCTTAATTATTATTTTTTCTTCTTTCTTAGTTGATTTCTTGACTTTGCATGTCTGACGTGGTATGAACACTGAAGGAAAAAGTTTCAGGCTGTGGTCTCTTGTGTATCTACAAGTTGACGCCGCGTTCAGAATAGCTTGTTTGCAACAGCAGACTTACAGTACCTATATCGTAAGTCTAGCTTCATTTATTCAGAAAATACCCTACTGCACTCATTCAACTAGACCTGAATAAAATTGTGTTCACCGAATTTTCATTGGAGCGCTCTATTTCTTATATAAGTTCCTCATGTGCTGCAATCTACCGTCCAACAATGAAATCGCCCCCTGTCATGTTGTAACGTGTATCATATCGTGTATATCAGGATTAATTAACCCATATGTTTTCTCTATTAATTCGTATGTCACACGTGCCTCCACTTCACTAAAGTTTGGAAGGATTTTTGTCAATGATGCTTGCCAAAGAAGTGTACTGCGTGTAGTGATATTCTTTCACTCCGACCTGTCCGTTGCAGAGCATCAATGAGGAACAGTCGCTGCTTAGCTGGGAGGCAACCAAGTTCCCTCTGCTGCAGGCGCTGCTGTCACAGAAGGAGCCTTACGACAGTCTCTGGCGGACCACCTATGCCTTCCACACCCGACACGAGAGGTGGTATGAAGGTAAGTACCTACGTCGCTTAATGGGTGAGGCATGGCGTTGCCATTTACTGTCGTGTACTGTTGTTAGGTGAATGATGTGGTTTGAGAGCATGGAAGGCGTACCATTGGTTTATGTAGCTGAATGAGCATCATGTAACAGTGAAGACATTCTTTATCCACGCTTAAACTGCAGGTTGCTACTCGTATTTGACGAATACTGCTGTAATTCTGCTTTGCATTGAGAACCGTTCCTGCGCTGTATGGCTACCGCTTGATATGACTGCAATATTTTTGGTTTGTTATCTCAACGTGAGCACTTATTGAATTTGCTTTATAAGGTTTCTTCTCACTTTCTGCAATAGTTAGGAAAACCTAACCCTCATTTCTGCCAAAAGTACGTTCAACTGAGAGCAAAAGTTGATTCGAACTGGAAGAAAAAGTTACTTCACACTGAGAGTGAAAATTAATTCGAACTGAAAACGAAAGTTACTTCGTACTGAAAGCGAATGTTAATTCAAACTGAGAGCGAAAAGTCACTTCGCACTGTAAGCGAAAGTAACTTCGCACTGTAAGCGAAAGTAACTTCGCACTGTAAGCGAAAGTAACTTCGCACTGTAAGCGAAAGTAACTTCGCACTGTAAGCGAAAGTAACTTCGCACTGTAAGCGAAAGTAACTTCGCACTGTAAGCGAAAGTTAATTCCAACTGAAAGCGAAAGTCGCTTCGCACTGGATGAGAGCGAAAGTTAATTCCAACTGAAAGCGAAAGTCGCTTCGCACTGGATGAGAGCGAAAGTTAATTCCAACTGAAAGCGAAAGTTACTTCGTACTGAGAGCGAATGTATATTCGAACTGAGTTTTTACACATTTTTGCCGTACGCAGCTCGTTAATAGATGCCGGTACCGGTCGGGCGGTACCGCCGTGTAGTGTAGGATACCCCGTATGTTGTGAATGACGCTAAAAACTCGGAAAAATTTTCGTTCTTTTAGCGTCCACACGATGCATTCGGTGTCATTTCGTATAGTGAAAATTCGTTCTGTTGTGCCTCTTATATTTCGACCTGCTTTACCCGTGCGCACTGATCCTGAGTGAGAACACCCTAGTGCATCGGTCGCACGTTTCTCTCGACATTCTACACCGTCTAGTTTTTTATCTCATTTAACTCGCAGTGTACCCTGTGGGTATAGCAGGCTTAATTAAGCTATGAATATTATAGTAATATGAATATTAATTTTTATCAGAAGAAGAAAATTGATGTTTGCTAGTGAGGTTCAGTTGCTACATGGCTTACTATTGAAGCAGGAAGGGACGCAACCGAAGCCGTCACTAACAGCGGCGTTAAATTGATGTGATGCTTCGCTAAAGTAAGAAACTCTTGCGTCGCAGGGCCGTTCCAGGGTCTTGATGCTGAAGTCATCAGTGAAGAAACCGAGACGATGTGGCGAACGATGCTCAAATTGACGAAGACATTCAGTGATCAGGTGAGCTGTCAAGCGGCCGTGTAGCAATTGGGCTGACCCTTTAGTGCCTTTCATTTGCAGACATTACTAATGATCTTTTAACGTGCCTTTCTTCGTTCCTGATTTATTGCTCAGTACCCATTTAAAATTTTTCAGCGAATCGTAGATATTCTTCGCTGCTCTCTCCTACAGAAAGTACGGCGAGGCACTCTCAAATTGACTCTCACCACTGACCGCTTCTTGTGCTCTTCACCCTCCCAGATCATCAAAATTATAGAATTAGGGCAAAAGAAAACCTCGTAAGATGTATGCAGTGTATAGTAGTTAATAAATGATTGGTCATTATTATAGACATTGGGTGTTAGGCTCTGATTTTCGATTGGGGCGATCTTCCATGCAGTAGGTTTCGCGTTGCTGTCTGTGCCTGCTACATCTATGTCCTGCTCTCCTACTTCTAGGTACTTACCTGTCTCTCTTTTTTATTTTTCGCTGTTTACATGTCTGTCTTTCCTATTTTACGCTATTTATCTGGTTCTCCGTTTTCTCGCTGCTTACCTGTCTGGCTTTCCCATTTTTTGCTGGTTACTTGTGCGACTCGCCTATTTCTGGCTACCTACTTGTCTGGCTCTCGTACCTCACATTTCTCACTGCTTACTTGTCCGGCTAGGTCAGCGGCTGCGCCGTGTACTGACGATTCTACGATGTGTTAGTCTCACCTTATTCTCACCCGCGGGCCAAGCGAAGAGCGGTGATACGGTTTTCCTTTACGGTTCCGTTCTATGTCTGTTTGTCTCTTTGTTTGTCGGTCCATCCAAAAAGAGGCAGAAGGAGTTGAACCATCATCATAATATGCTTCATTCAGGTGGGTTGAATGAGATGCGAAAAACACCAAAACTCTAGAGTTAGCTCATCATAATAAATGACGTTGAATTTGTAACTCCTCCTCTCCCCTCCTCCTACTCTTACCGCAGGCGATGGTCTTAGGCCACGGGGTGTTTTAGTTTTCTGTGCATTGTGCATGCGTACCTCTTCTATATTTAGGAACGGTCCTTCGCTAGTCAATAGAACAGCAATTCTTTACCCCTGAATATGCAAGCCCGAGATCTCGCATGATCGATTTTCTGAAAACAAAATATGCTTCCCACGCAGTGTCTGATGTTATTGTATGTTACGCATTGAAAATTCTTCCCATTTTAGTTCGTTAAAACGTAATATATATGAATTTTCTCGAATGGTCTCTCTAGTAAATGAATGCAATATTTGATCAAGTATCATACATTACTTTCCAAAAAATGTTCCAGGCGAGGATACATGCTGCATGTATTGTTTGCAGATCATGTCGAGACGTGTGGCGGAACACGTAAGGGATCGGATGGAGCGTTTCCGCAGCCATCTGCCTGTACTTCAGTGCATCTGCAACCCTGGATTGCGGAAGCGACACTGGGAGCAGGTGAAGACAGCTCCTATATATAGTGGTGGCTCATGCATTGGGTCCAGGGGGCCGGCCCCACCGGTTTGTGTAATGGAAGGATGCAAACATAAGACTAAAGTCGAAATAATAATCTTCTACGTCCGGACCTGAATTCAGCGTAGCATAAAGCTTTTCCACATAATGGACTGCTAACTAATGCAGAGGGTCAGAAGCCGCCACTGAATTGATTCTTATCTATAGGACTACGCTCTGTCTTTGGAGGCAGTAGCAACTTCTTGCTTTAGGATTATCCTTTACTCTCCGAGGTTGTGATGACCGCTAGGTGTAGTACTAGGCATCGTCATGGAGGTAGTTACAGCTGCTAGGTATAGGGCTGCGCTTCACTTCCCGAGGCGTGGGGCCGTAGGTGTAGGTGCAAGTCGATAACTACTTGGCATATGTCTTCCCTATGCTCTTAGTGGAAGTGATGACTGCTAGGGGTTTAACTTCGTCATTTGCACATGGATGTTTTGCGACTGTTGTTAGGTATTTCGGCTACGTGCTCCTCAAGAGTTGATGGTAATATGTGAGTAGGATACTGCCTTGTGTTGGAAATAGCATGAAGTGTGGATCATTCTGTGCAGGTTGCCATCATTTATTCATGGAAGGAAAATTGAGATAATTTATGAGTACGATAATGCGTGCTGTATTTGAGGTAGCGCAATGGATTGTGAATAAAACTGCGGTGAAAGTTACTGTTTATAATGGGAAGCTATTCAGCAGAGCATAATTAGTCTGTTTTGCTTTCAGCAAAATTCTGAGGTGCCTGTGTGGGTTCGAGGATTGAGTTTGTCTCAAGTGTGATATGCAAAATAAAAACTATTTTTTCCAAACTTTGACTTTGATTATGATATATTTGATTTGTGATTCAAGTATGAAATAGATTTTCCTTGCAATGGATATATTTCATCAACGCCCACTGCTACTATAATTTACCTTTTACGCTTCAAGATTCAACGTATTTTAATCCAAAAAATACTCGTTTCACATTTAGCAGTTTATACTTTTGATTTTTACGGAATCTGCTAGTAAAATGCGTAAAATATTTCTTTAACCATTGTGTTTGTATGACTGACTGACGCAGCTGAGTGTGCACCTTGGTGTGGATTTATTCATCACTGCGGAGACGTCGCTGGCGGACATGGTGGAGTGCGGACTTGGTAGCATCCTGAGGAAGCTCGAAGAAATCAGCCACGCTGCATCCAAAGAATTCGCCCTCGAGAAATCCCTTCAGAAAATGAAAACCGAGTGGAGCTCCGTGGTGTTTGAGTTTAAGCCGTGGAGGTAAATAATAGAAAGGGTCAAACGCTCGCAAATCTAGTCAAATTTTCATGTTTTTTTTTTTTAAATGGCGTGGCGTTTGAATTTGGATAGTAGCTACCTATCTAGAGCAAAGAATCAACCGTTCGTCAATTTCGTCCAGCCTAGTGAAGACGACCTGCAAAGCACTATAAGTAAGTAATACCAAGCCAGTCACATGTAATTATAGTCTGACTTTTGCGTTTTAATAGTACATATATCGAGGTGTTTAAATTTAAGCCTTAGAGATGAAGAAAACAACGTCAGTCGCTTCTAAACGCAGTCTGATGTCTTTGTGTTCAGTGAAAATAATGTGGTGTGTGAACTCTTGGCTGTGGTTAGCGAAAGAATCAGCCATAGGTTGTCTTACCTAGCCCCTTGGGAGCGTCTTTCTTTCGTGCCCACTTTGCCTGCTCCCATTTTCGCACTCCTACCGATGATGCTTCACTCTGTTCTTTCTCTACTTCCCTGATTTCCTGGTCGTAATCACGTTGATCCTGTGTGGGAACACATTCGTGCTTTCTTTCTGGGTAAGATCGCTTTCGTAGGGGAAGCGGAGTCTTAAACTACTCAGTACAATACTTTCATTAACAAAACGTAACAGAGTAAAAAGTTTACGAAACCCATCGCTGTGGACCACTTGCTGATTCGACAGACTTCATATTCGAATCAGATTTAAGCCCGCATCCCATCCAAACGGAAACCACCTGTGTCAAAGGCATCGCTACTAGTCTCATTGGTTTATTTACACATTTCATTCGAGGCTATCTATCGCGGATAACGACAAAAGCTAAGGAAAAGGTGGTATATTGACTTGTTATGAGTGAAACAATCCAATATGTGGGTACGATGCTTCACTGAGAAGTCAACTTTCCTCTGGTGTGTACTGCTAACTACGTCTGCAATAATCCAATGCACAGAGAAAGCGGTGCCCTGATCTTGGCAGCTGTGGACGAGGTGCAGGCGCTATTGGACGAACACACGCAGAAGGCTCAGACCATGCGAGGGTCTCCTTACGTCAAGCCCTTCGAGCTGGAAATCAAGGAATGGGAGGAGAAGCTGCTCTCCATGCAGGACATTCTCGATGCTTGGATAAAGGTTAGGACGTGGTGAAATCGATGTAGGTATTATTGCTAATGCTACATATTGTCGATAACTGAGTTAAAGTTAAGGCTCACTGAATTTGAAATTGTTGTAAAGGTAATAATGGGAAATGTCAATGCTTATATAAAGTACAGGTTACAATAAATTTACTGTGATGGTAGGTACTAAACCTGGGACTTCTCGACAATTGGGCAGAAGTCTATTGTATTTGAAATTACGTATCCTGCTGCCAAAATGTCTCCGTGAATTAAGGCAGATTCATGCTGAATTTTAACTTAAAATGCTGGGATTTATGAGGCCCGGCTTCAATGCAACTCCATACTGTTAATACCTATTCGCTCTCTTTATTGAGCCAATGCCTGAGGAACTGCCCGTGTATGTTAAGCAGCTTGGTTTGTAGTTTGTGTCTTTGGGTGACTGAGTATGCTGAGAACTTCTCTCCTAGTATTTAATATTGTTTGTTATTGGGTGACCACTTATATTAGAAACATTTAATATTTATTTTCCACTGCTGCTGCATCGCACATGTCGGTCACATCTATTTCTCTTTGGCCTATTCTAATATTGAGGACAGTACGGGCCATGACGTCAATCAACGTCTTTCACGAATTACACGAATAGTTCATCAATATTGATGCGTCGCTTTTGAACCTGTCGGTTGAAAAGGCCCTTAAATTCATCATTCTGTCAGAGTATCAAAGATTTTTTCAGCCAATGCCATGACTCAGCGCCACTGCATAATTATATTCCCTGTACTTGTGGAATGGTTACATGTTGTTGAAGTGAAGTTCACAGAGCTCATGAAAATTTATGACTTAGCGGTACCGTTTTATATGCGTGTGTATCTGTGTGTGTCCTGCATTGATTTCCGGCCTTTTACTCTTGCATTTGCGTTGAAATTTCATGCAAATTAGGCTGTGTGTTGCAACGATGGAAGTTGGTGCACGTGTATTTGTTTAGAAAATTCTCTATCCTTGATGCGTTCTACCCTGAGTTGAGATGATGGTGAACATGTAGTTGCGTCGGAAATTCCCTGTGTTGATTGGTTGTTAACGATTTGGAATAAAATAGTGCATGTATGTGTTTCATTTTGGGGTCGGTTTCGAAGGTGGTACATATGCAAAAAGTTTCCTGTCTATACTGCATGTTGCAGTAAGGTTCAAAGATGGCCCACGTGTCTTTACGGCCGGAATACCCTACACTGAGCTTTATATACTTGGAGTTTTTATAGTGCACGTGTACTTTTGTTCTGCTTGCAGATTTCTGATGGTAAATTTGACATGCCCTGAGTTAAGCATATTCTATATATTCGTGCACTTACCGTTCAAAACTTCCCTACGTTTATCACCTAGATTTTAGAACTAATATAACACTTTTATCCCTACGTTCAAGCTATAATTTAGGAAGTCACTCCCCACGCAGAAAATACCTTCAGCTTGCAGAGGGATGCCAATATTTTCGATTGAAGAGATAGTTCTTCATTATTATATTGTGAAAATTGCAAAAAATACCACGTTTGCAACTGCGCACTGTTGATTCAATGCATCCATCATGTAGTTACATGCTATAATCATAATATTTATATATATATATATGCAGGCTCTATTAAAGGCGACTGAAAGATCGTTGTTAATCGTATGTATGTTCATTTGTTGCTCCAAGTGAAGGTGCACTATTGTAAATTAGAACCCTCTGTAGCAGGTTCGTTTTCTACCCGTACTCTATGCTTGCTCGTTTTTATTTAGCTGTTTAACTTATTTTGTAAATGCTTAGGTGTGTAAATTGACAGTATGGGCAAAGAGTAAAGATATGTGCAAGAGTGTATAGTGTATAGGCTTGACGATAATGGGTTTGAGCGTTCAATAAGATGACTATATATTGTAAAGATTAAAGATGCGTTTGAGCGTTTATGAGCGTGACAATATTCCGTAACGAGTAAAGATCCGTTTATACTATGAACGATTCAATATTCGCTTCATGATAGGGGCCTAAAGATGTCCTTTGATGCTCCTAACCTTGACAAAATTAACTCAAAGATGTGTGATGCTTCTCCCATGTAGGGACTGCAAGTCAACCAGTTGCGCACAAACGGACATCCTTCTGTTATCTCGTAAATTAGATAATTGTAGAAAGTTATTATTTGACTTCATAAGGCGGGAGTAAATAGAAAACCACCAAGATAATAGAATTCTCAGGGGCGTAAGACCATCACCCGCACTGGTGGCAAATTTCAACGCCGTCATTTTTTATATCCCGCTAATTCTAGGGTTTTGGCGTTTTGCACATCTATGTCGTCAATTCTTGCAAAAAAATTATTATGAACATTGTCTCCTTCTCCCTGTTTTTGGGTGGATAAGCAGATATACATAAATCTTCAACGAAAACATTATCACCTCTTTCACTTCGTTCGCAGTTGATAATAAATTTGTATATACTTTTCGTAGTGCCAAGTGTCGTGGCTGTACCTGGAGCCTATTTTTGCATCAGAAGATATATTGAAGCAGATGCCTGTTGAAGGTCGAAAGTTCAATAAGGTAAGTTCCTTTGATTCGTCTCCGTTGCGGATATTGTCATTTCAGTTTCACTGGCCTGTGACTTTATTGAAAAAAAAAAATGCGAAACACTTTGGAAATAAATTAATTTTTACTTGATACACCAAATGATCCTTTAGTTTTTACATGCAAATTTTGATATCACGTATCGAGCTGAATTTAATTCTGTATGTAAATTGGCGTATGATATTTATAAGCACCTTAGACTCCCATGCTTCTGATCCAGCTCCTTGAAATGGCAGTAATGTCAAAAAATTATTTTTATTCTTATTTTTGGATTCAAGTAAACCATGAATTATCTTGGGTTAGAGCCGAAATCATATGTCGACCATGTGAAATGCTCACAAGTCCTTGGCAGTAACGAGTTAACAGATTAAAAGATTGTACATAAATATGTTTTATAAAAGTCTGCGGAATGAACACCCAACATTTCAGTGTATAATTATGCTACGGAAGATGTTTACTTTTCCAAAGTTGATACTACCGAGACACCAGTGCTGTTGAGAAGGCAAGACGTGTGTCATCCTGCCGCTATTGACCTCCCTTGGTGACGTTCCTGCACTTGCGAATATGTCCCTTCTGTTAATGTTTGGCCGGTTCACTGGACTTGTGTGACGTCACCCAGTGAGGCCAAAATTGATGTTTGGTTTCAGCCCTTCTCCTCGTACAGTCCTCGTGCCCAGGTGGCCTCGAGTCATTAGTGTTATCTTTATTATGCGGTGAAGAGTAAGTAAGGTGTTGTCATGCACTCTGTAGTTGATATTGTATCGTTTTTTGTTACGCTGATATTTATGACGAATTTCGAGGAGAACATGTCAAAGTTGCCACTCATTTTATAGTGCTGCTTTTGATGCTAATTGGATAGACGTTAACATTACATTTATTTACTGCTGTGTTGTGGGACAGTTTGACCATCTATGATATTCTGCAGTATTACACAAATTACGAAAATAAATATGTGCAAACGCAATAAATATTTAATAAAATATCCAGTATAATACAACAATTAGGTATAATTTCTGGAGTGTCCAGTCTTCATTATGGGCTTTTGTTTGAGTGATATACGGGATATACAAAAAAAAAAAAATCATCCGGAGTCTGGCCGGTTTTTACTAGCTTTTAATGATTGTGTTGTATGAGTTGAGCATCCTAATGCATCATTGCGTTCTTTTACATTATATTACGTTCCTTTACATACATTTGTGTGTATCTATTAAGAACATTAGCCATCAAGTCAGTTCGCTTGCAGGTGTCACTAGTAGTACCTTCCCAAATTTTTGGGTGAAGTATAATTATGAAAACTAGCTGGACCGGGGAAGAAATTCACGGTTTACAAACGTTATTTTTCAAGTGTTTGGAAAATTTTCCGGTACCTTTATGCTTGTCACTGGCTATTAATGTAATTAGTTGCACAATGCACATCTAATTTTATCGTGTTTATTAGTACAAATCGGTAGTTGCCCTCTCTGTAGGTAGCTGTCCTCCTGGGGGTAGTTGTTCTCCCTGTGTGTAGTTATCCTTCCAAGGGGTAGTTAACCTCCTATGGGGATAGTTGTCTTCCTATTGAGGTATCGGTTCTCTACGAGACCCGCGGATATTCTACGGTTGGTAAATGTTTTCACTTACCCTAGTCTAACACGAGGTAGTGCTTCTAACTTAACCCAACCCATCTAAGCTTACGTCCGTCGCTTACTCCTGTCTTTCGTTCCGCAGTCCGTCTATCTTACATCTCACCTAGCCGTTCCTAGTATTTTTATTTCACCACTAAAATTAATCACGAATTTATTCTGTCAGCAAAGAATTCTCACATGTGTCTTGAGAAAGAAAGAAAAATGACTGTAATTCTTGCACTGTTCTCCAATGTATTGACACACCTTTTTTTTACCTTTGTATCCTACAGTTTACAGGCAATTTAGCCCTTCTTAATCATATGAATTTCAATTTTTTGTCGGCGTATTCGATTTTTTTCGATATTTCGGGACCCGTGGATACTGATCAATATCCCCATCATTTTTATGCTTTGTTTAATGCGATAGCTAGGTAATACAATAAAACAGATTCAGTCGATTTCTTCACTAGCAGCTGAGTAATCTTCTGTTCTCAAGTTGTCATTGTATTTGCTCAGAGATCGCACTGTTATGGCGGAATTCCCACGGTGGCAGCAAACAATGATACAGAATCAGACGCGCTGACGCAGAACGGCTCAGGTGCATAAAAATAATAGAAAGACCTTGCCCTGTTGCATCCGATTGATGATCCCCGCCTTATCATAGATACGCCAGCTTCATAATGCTGCCTGATTCACATTATTTTGAAGATTTCACCGACTTTCTTCCAGCTATTCTACCGATTACAGCTGCGGAGCTTTAAGATCATTCGCTCTAATTTCCTTCTTTCTATTAATTATTGAAGAGCGTAACACACGAAGGAACATCGCTTTTAACATTATAGATTCGTCTACCGTGTGAACCCGTCTTCTGAGGATACGAAGATCATGGCCATTTGTTACATTGGATCTATATCTATACAGTATATATTCTGATGCTAAAATATTTTTGATAAGATCGTTGTGCACACACATAACATACATATTCATATAGTCGTTTCGTGTCCACCGTAAAGGAACTAAGTGGCAAATTAAATTTGTCACATTCGAATCTTCTTCAAACTAAACAAGAAGAGTTCAATTTTGAGCGTATCTGCAACGCACTAAAATAATAGAGCAGATAAAGTGACACCAGCTGTGGAAGTACCCGAAGAGGCTTTAAGCTGAGGATTAAGTTAGCTAGGTTCGCCTATGTACTCGGAAAGCGCTGTGATAGGGTACAACAGTGGTTACCTTAGCCTAAGCCAGGCCTTTGGGGCGTCTTTACATTCTGCCCGCTATTCTTCCTCCCATTTTCATGCTGTTACGGATGGTGCTTATTTCTGCTTCTCCTCTTTTTTCGTGATTTTCTGTTCTTATTCGCTTTGATTCAGTGTGGGAATATGTGTATGTCAATCAGAGAAAAATTTGCACTCATCGGATTTTGGGAAAGATGACTGAAAGAACGAGATTTTTAGCACTTAGAAGGGTACACTGAAACTCTTTGATAATTGTGAGAATTTAATTTAGCTTCTCATCATTTCATTGTGGTGCCTAACGGTAGCTTTTCATCACTTGTGCCTAATTAAATTTTGCATTAGAGGAGCTTAGTTTCATAAACGACATTTTAAGTTTGTTACGAGACGAACTGAGGTGGAAGCGTTAAAGTGATATAAACTTTCGCTACAATTCGAACTGTTTAGGTCGACGGGAGCTGGCGAGCACTGATGGAGGTGGCATCCGCGTCCCCCCTGGCAGTAGAAGCCACAGCGCAGCCCGGTATGCTGGATACGGTGCAAATGGCCAACAAACTGCTCGAGGAGATCCAAAAAGGTCTCAATGATTACCTTGAGAAGAAGCGCTTGTTCTTCCCCAGGTACGGAAAATGAACCTATTTTTACCTACAGCCAGCTGCAGTGAAGAGTAAGCGGCGCTGTCTTGATGACAGTGAGGTGTGTGTGTCTGCACTTTGCATCTCTCGTTGCAATGTCTGTTCGGGGCTGTGGGCTCGTGCCATGTCTGGTGTGTTGTCCTGAGTGTTGTGGGCTTTTCCGATGCCTCGAGTTTATTGTTAGTTACGTGGTCTTAAAACAAAGTGAAGAAATTGCATTGGCAGCCGTTTCGTATGATGGTCCTCAGACTTGATCCTGCGATATCAGACAGCAGTGTTCCTGCTAGCTCGATCTCCCATTTAAAATATCACCGGTGAGTGCTGCTAACGCTATGTAAGTAGGGCATTTTAAACGTTTCGTTATGCTGACCAAAATTGCTACAAAACTAAGCACCAACCTTGCAATTAATTGGCCGATAATTAACTCCTGCTGACGTAGGATCTAACAATATTTTTTCATTACGAAATGAAGAATTGTGTTAGCCTGCGATAGCCTCTCTTGGATCTTTCATGTAATATTACTTCCCTTTGTTTCATTCCCCCCCAGAGGCGAGGAAGACGGTGGAGAGAGGAAAAGAAAAAAAAAAAATGAGCGGCCGCTTCTAGCGGGTTTCCCTTTCTAGGAGTTTCTGGAAGCTTCTATGACGTCATCACTCCTCCCCCGTCCCTCTGGGAGGGGTTAGGTTACCTCGGGCGGCCGGAGCCGCTTTACTACAGATCGTCAGGGCAGAAGTGATGACGAACGAAGGTTGACTGCGTGTGCTGGAGGAGGCGGTCCTCGGCTAACACAGTTCTTCATTTCGTAATGAAAAAATCTTGTTACTTTCTACGTTAGTTGGAGTTATTTTTCCCTTAGTACATTTCAGAATTGTGTTAGCCTGCGATGGCCTAAGGATTTCAGACCCTGCCTTCGTCCGAGGTAGAGTATGGGAAGGTGAAGCAGTCAAGAGGGGAAGTGCAAGAAAGGGCAAACGAATTTCTTTTTTTCAGAAAAATGTCCCACACGAACAACAACAACAACAACAGAGAGACACAAATACAGTATGCACAGTGTAAGGACAGAACTAATACCTGACTCTCCCTGCTATGAGCTTAGATGATGGTCGGCAGGAGAGGAGGCATTTGTACACAAAGACATGGGGGCTGTGCCAGAAGTCGTTGCGTAGAATGTTTGCTGGGTCCAGTTATCCGAAATGGGCAATAGAGTGATCAAATTTCTGGATGTCTGTTCGGCCAGGGAGAGAGCTTTGGGGTCACCGGTTTTGATAGCCTTAGATAGCTAAAAGGAGAGTCGGCCGGCTATGAGGGGTTTTCCCGAAACGGGATGGATGAACAGGAAATTGCATATATGGAGTGGTTATAATGCCCGCCGGAGTAGGCAGGGATGCAGGTTCTTGCCAGTAAAGGGAGGGAGTAGCGGAGGAGTATGGCGGTGGACCATCTTCGCCCATGGGGATAAAAAAAGTTTTTGCCTCATACTCCGAGAAATATCCCAGATGTTCATCCGGGGCTCGGTGGTCTTGCTCCCGTAGAAGATGGCCTCGACATAAGAGCCTGAGTCTGCGTAAGGCGGGGAAGGGTTTTGAGCTTGCTGGTAATAGGGGAGAGAGAGGAGTGTGCCTGGGTGAATGGCATACAGCGGAGCGATCCCAGGAATGGGTGTCTCCGCAGTTTGCGTCGCTGGAGAATCTGGATGTTCGAGAGTGATAGTGTTCCGGGGGGAGGGGACCGTCGTGCCGCTTTGCCGCGATGAGGTTCTGGCACGTGGCGACGTCCTGGGGCTGAGAGTGCGGTTTTTGTACCTAGGCTGGGAACGTTTCGAATCCGACATGTAGGACGAGGAGCGCTCTCGCCTGGGTCTCATAGGAGAGGGGGAGTGTCCTCTTTGGTGTCTCGAGGGAGACGGCGAGTGGGCTCTCCTGAGTTTCATTGGGGTTGCTCTTGGGCCGTGTCAGAGAGCTGGGATCAGAATCCGAACCAAAGACTTCCTCGGTTGTGCGGATGCGCCTGGGGGGGGGGGTATTTGTGAGGAGATTTCGACGTCGAAGGGTTGAGGCGGGTTAGCTGAAGGTGGGCGACTACTGGAGCAGCTGCGCTCTGTAGCGGGCAGTGGGATCAGATGCAGGAGCTCGTCTTTCAGCGAGGAGGACTGGAACAGGTCGATGAGTTTTTCTCCCACTATGTGAGACTGCTTCCGATGGTTTCTTGTTATTCGAAGAACGGAGGTGAGTTGTGCTTCGGAGCTCTTGTCTCGCCTATAATGCGCCAGCCATTTGGAGCACTGAGTGCAGGAGTCAGGGCTGGAAAGGAAGGGAGAGTGTAAGGGTTTCACCTGTTGGGGAATCCTATGGTTAGAAGTATGGAATAACTGAAAACACGAGAACTATCAACGGAGGTTGAAGAGTACAGTCACCGTCACTTGAGGCCGCCTGGGAATCCTTTCCCGCCTAGGATCATTCAGGGTGCCTCTCTGGCACATGGATGGTTATACGAGCTTTTCTCACCCTGAGGGGCACAAGTCTGACATTGTCTGCAAGATATCTCTGCTAATTAGTAACGTCACTTCATTTCAGAGCCTTTCGGTAACCAAGGGAGAGGTCCGCTGTCTGGGATTCCTAGTCCCAACCTGCCCGCGGGTATCACCACAAAGGCTAGGGCCGTGGACATGGGGAAGGCTATTGAGGGCGGCTGCGGATTCGGGGTTTCCGAGATCCGCTCTCTGCAACTTCGAGCTGTGAGTTTTAGGGCTCTGAGGAATTCTTCTTGACGTAGGGAGATAGAAGGGTGACGCGATTCCGACGGCATAGGGATAGCTTCCCCCCTTAGGACGAGTTTCTCCAAACGACTTCCTGCCGCGGAATGGTGGACATTAGTTTCCCGGCATCGAGCACCGAGCATCAAGTCCGAGAACCGAGCATCGAGCCCGAAAACTAGATTCCCAATGTCGACGTTGGCAAGAATAGTAGACCCTAGTTCCGAGCATCGAGTCTCTAGGACCGAGCATTGATCACCGAGCACCGAAAACTGGATTCCCAGTGGCATTGTCGACAGAATGAGTTGAACTGGTGAGGAAAGGTAAACACTAGTTCCCGAGCATCGAGCACTGAAGCTAGTTTTCCCCAGATACGTCGTCCACAGGAGAGTCGATGTGCTGAAATTTCGACCCAGTTAAGGGCATACAGATGAGAAGAGGCTAACACCAGCACAGGAAGAGAAGCGCTGCGTTGGAAGTGTGGAAGTGATGAGCTGCGCTGGAGGAGATGTTGCCTGTGCTGAGATCCAAGACGATCTGAAGTACCGCGGCTCCGGCCGCCTGAGGTAACCTTACCCCCTCCCAGAGGAGCGGAGGGGAGTGATGACGTCATAGAAGCTTTCAGAAACTCTTAGAGAGGGAAACCCTCTAGAAGCGGCCGCTCAACTTTTTCTTTTCCTCTCTCTACCCTCTTCCTCGTCTCCGGAGAAATGAAAAAGAAAGAAGTAATATTACATGAAAGATCCAAGAAAGGCTATCGCAGGCGAACACAAGTCTGGAATGTAGTAAGGGAAAAATATTGTCCGTAAACGCCCCTGGCCCACCTTAACCGTACCCAAGAAGCAAAGTAACTGGTCATAAGCCCGGTCTTCGCATTGCTTCAAGCTTGTCCGAATCTGATTCACTAAACGTAAATAGACGCACAGCGGCCCTTACTCTATTGCTTGCCGCCCAAAGAGTTATATTCTGGCGGGCCTATCCCTGCCACAATATATTTGGGCATCACGCACCCAAGGTTCCCGAGTGCCTTATCCGCAAGGAGATGTTGCAGCTTGCCGCAGTTCCTGCTGACGCGGTTAGTTTTGCAAAGTTAGGTAGGTTCTCTACTTTCCTCTTTCTGTTACGTGAGGTGGGCTGTCGATCGAGATAGCCGACCTG
>LQNS02277097.1:35556967-35567455 GCA_001587735.2 Parhyale hawaiensis | reverse complement strand
TTGTACAGTCAATTCTTAACCTAGCGAGTAAGACACCTTGCTTATTGTTCTACACTAGTGTACTGAACATGTATTGTAATAGAACTATTGTATGAATACCTTCCTACGGGGAGAAATACATGATTTTGATTTGATTTGAACGATAGAGTAAAGCTACATTGCACCAGGTATTTCCTTTCTTGCGCAATGTCCGTGTGTATTGTGTATTAGTTAGTTAACCCTTATCCACGACGATAATTCTACAATAAAGTCACATGTAGACTACTAACTCAAAGGAATATTTAGCCCTATTAATGTTCTCAAAGGAGGAATAGCACAAGGATGTTCTTTGTGTAGGATCGTGGGCGTATATGGATCAGTGCCATGCATATACAGTACATACATCGGGTTGTTTGTTAGAGTTCGAAATTAATTCAGTTTTTTGTTTTTAACGGAATTGTGTTTGTGAAGTTCATTGCGACACCGCGGTTGAGGAGGCACCTGGCACTTTCGAATGTTGTAAACCTTAGCCCTGTAGTATTGATAAACATATTAATACTATGCAAAACTCCATTACCTAGTTCTAACGCTGGCACAAAGAAGTTCGTAAATGAATTTTGGGATTGAGCTGAATTCATTTCATAAGGATAAAAAGGCATAACAAACAGCTAGCAATCGTGCCGGTAATGTTTAATTAATCTGGGCTACTCCTTTTCTGCAATAGATTCAACAATTGCACTTTTTTCAATATTTTGGGCAAATGTATATAGGTTCGGCGCGACCATATTTTAAAGGCTAGCTCACAGTAATGGCTGCGCCGAATAGAGAGAGTAAACCTGCATATCATATGTTTGAGGCTCATTGCTGATTATATTGGGGTTGCTGAACCCTCCATACACAATGGTAAAATGCAAGAGTGCTGCGTCTGCATGCTGAGGGTCGCATGGTCACTTCCACGCCAGTCAAGTGAATTCTTATGATAGTCGCATTACGGCGCCAGCATTTCTGCCATTCATACTCCACTGCAAGAGCACAGTCTAAATTAGAAATAAAGATGGTTGGAGGGTCGCAGTTGTCACATGAACCTTCAGTCTCTAATACCAGAGCTCGAATAATATGCGCTCGAGTGCAGCCATGCCTTCTTCTAGAGCCCAGCGGGTATTTAGCTACGACAGTTTGCGGTCAATTTAAATTGACCTTTACCTCGTATTTAGAATCAATCGTTTCTCTGTATATTTTACCATCACGCGAACTAGGCATCTTGGTGCATGTCATGTACATTGTATAGAACTGACTGTATGCCGAGCACTGTATGTATGACATGTAATCCATTGTACTCTACTTCTGTATATATTCACGTCTGTGTGGATGAACACTTGAATGCCATTATATGCATTTGTTCCTTTTAACTTTGCTATAAATTGTTTTTGTACATATCCTCGTTAAAATGTCCTTGTGCAACTGAACGTCTTTCTTTACATGTGCTAGTTGTTACATGTAGTATTTATGTACATATCCTCGGTACAATATTTGTGTACTGTCCGCCTAAATAAAAGGGTCTCACCACGTTACTGATGTTATATTGTACTCTACTTGTGTACCTATCCCTGTCACAATTAACATCATGGTAAGACTTACTGCTCTGTACATATCTACGTCACAAAAATATTGCCAACCGGCTGGTAACTTCTTCCAGCTGTACATGTAATCAAAGCAAATTTATTATCATGTATGTACACATTTGAATTTGTATATCTTCTAGTTCTTTCTGTGCTTATTTCACTACTGTTAGTGGAATGTTCTTTCCCGCGTGTGTCATCATGAACGGAAAAATTCCAGGACTTTGTCCAAGACGCATAGTTAAAAAAAAAAGAAAAAACTCTGCTTTTTGTCACTGACTCCGTTTAAAGATTCCCTTATTAATTTTCAAATTGCAAATTGAGAAGGTGCAGCAACCTTGAGAGTTTTAATTGAATATCTTCGACGAAATTACTGCGTTGTAAGCCACGTAGTTCCTTTATGTCAACACTCGGACTGCGTGTGCAGCAGATTTCGTTGCATTTCTCGAAAAATCTGAAAAAGGAAACTTGTGAGCCATAGATATTTTTTATGTTCAATGAACGGTTCCTGAGTTTCTTAGTCCTCCGTGTACCCCGAATGAAAGCACAATATTTTCAATATTTTTACAAAAAAAAGAATATTTTAGCGGCACGATGCTTGATTTTAGTCATTATCGAAAATTTATGACTATCAGGAGGTAAAAATTTGTATATAAATACTGCCGTACCTTGGTATGCTTCGTTAATCCGTCCCAGATCCTTGGACTTATACCTAGTAAAGCGTATCCCTAACAAAATACTGGGCTGATCCAAAAGCTGAAACCGTAGATCAGCGGCCAAACTTTCTGTTCGGGATTCGAACTAAAATTGCCTGGTCATTGCAGACTACGATATAATGGCTTATTTTAAGGCTTTGTATTGTAGTCGTGAACGAGTCATATTCCCTGCTTAGATCGTATACCAAACGTCCAAATCAGGAGCACATACATATATATAGTTGTACCTACTCCAGAGCGGATGTATGCCGAGGTATCAATGCTTACAATAACACCAGCATGAGACAGAGGTCAGTTGGCGTTCTATTGACACAACCGCCGAAACAATGTTATTCGTACGGTAATGCTTGGGCATAAATAGTTGAAAGGTAATAACAAAAACGATCCATACTGCAAAATGTATGGAGTACTGTATTTTCCGTATCATTGATTGTCAGTCGGTATTGTACGATAGAAATGCAGTAACGCTGAGCCCGTCCTGTTATCAGGTGCTGGCAGACACCTACCGACGGCGCCTCAAAATGCTGCGGCAACGGCGCATCAAACGGGCCGCCAGGGCTGCTGTTGGTTTCATTATTTTCATTTTGCGTCTCCATTTTTGCCCTTCATCGGCTGCTATTTCTTTGCTGCATGTTTCAGTGCCATCAAAAAGCTTGCTGTTAGTTCTATTAGTTGAATGTTACTCTGGTCCCCTTACGCCTCCTTGTCCGCTGTTGTAATGCGGCTTGTTTCAGTTCCGCCCCACGGACAAACACCGGAGTTGAGTTCTTTGCCCAGCATCATTTTGCTCCGATATGTTTTAACTCTTTATCTCCCCATGTATATTTTCTGCATGTCTTTGTTCCATCAAATGAGATGTTCTTAGTTGCTCCGCCTAAATTTACCGCTGGGATGTTAGTACTTGTTTTAGTTAATAACCCCCTGTTCATTGTCTGTACTGTAATCAGTAAAGGTGCAGTATTTTTTCAATTAATTTGGCCCTTGTTTTGCTACTTGTCTCAATTTCAGCACACTAGTATGCCGGATTAGGTCACCATGAAACGTTCGTTAGAGCTACGACGTATGAAGCTTCATCCCTTCAGGCTTCTTTTGGTGGCGCCATTACTCCCATGAATGGGTCCAGCGTTGACCGGCAGGACATGTTCTTAGTATAGCAACGTCACTGATTTGCCTGCACTCGCAGGCAAATCCTACCTTGGAACCAGCCCTCATGTCCTCGATGCTATTTACTGACGATCAACGTATTGAGCTTTTTCCCGCAATGCTATGCTTAGTGCTTACCGTCTGCAAAATATTAGCCGATGTGTTAGGTTTAATGCTATTTTGATCTTGGTGCGCTTCGCTTAATCGACCGTTGTTTTTAAAAGTACTTTTTTTGAATTTAGGTACAAATAGCTCTGCATTCGAATGTGTTCTTCGGGAAGTCAAACTTAGTTTGAACGCTATATATATATATATATATATATATATGTTTCTGTAGACTTGTGTGAAAGTGAGCTAAATTAAACATTTATTCAGATTTCGTAAACATTAGTTACTCTCTTGTCGTCTTTGTTTTGGTGCTGACATCAATAAATGCACTATTGAACTACATGCTAAAATCTTCATTCTGCTTTCCGTAGACTTTATGAGTACGCTAATTAAATCTCCGTACTGCTCTCCGTAGAGATTTAACTTCATTTTTCATTTAGTAGACTTTACGAGTAAGATAGTAACTTTCTCGTCATGATTTTCGTAATTTCGCATGTGGTATTGTATACTGTTTGTTGTGGATTTGGTAATACAGTACTCGTAATTCTATGATATAGAATAGGATGCATATGACAAATATTTTGTAGAAACTTGTACCTGTGATACTTTTGAAAGTTTGCATGACTATTTCCTCTACAAATATATGCAGTCTGAAGTATAACTGTTTCAAGAATCTCCATCGTTTCGTTAGCAGTTCAATATTTTCTCGTAGAAAATGCTGCTCATGTTTCTGTCGGCTTCCGCGCTATCTCCTTCTACATATCTGTCTTGTCTTCACTTATTGTCAGTTTATCTTATCTTCTTAGTTCATGTTTGGGTCTTGATTGCATTAGTAATGCTTTACTTGGTAACTTGATGCTTTTCATTATGTCTTAACACATGTAACTACATATATTATTAAATCATATCTTCCTATATGCATATAACTAAGCTAGAACTGTCGTATGTTCCTATGTATAACAAATGTGTATGATTCTATCATATCGTCACAGGCGGAATTGAACTGTCACTATAAACATTTCATTAATGGAATAAAAATGTCACTGTCATGGCCTCTCGTGTTGTCGCGACTACCTTATCTCCTCACGTGCAACTTAACATCACTATCATGTGTTTCCATTTTCAGCTAAGGACCGCAATCCATTTTGACGTGTCTACCTATCATACCATTCACGTGTCTTAACATGTGTAGCTAATATGTCACGAGCATCTCTTCAGTTGTCTACTTAAAATGTAGTCATATCTTCACGTGTTTTAAATGTCTTAATCGTGTCTTCACATGTCTAAAATATTTTAAAATATTCACGTGCTTAATTAAAAGATATATGATCTTGACTTCCCTACGTAACTAAAATACTTTTGCCACGTCTGCAGATGACTCTAATACAATTAAGTCCTGTAGCGAGTGAATACTTATCACTCTCATGCTTGTACAAGTGTGTGTGCTTAGCCTGATATACGCTCTGACAGACGCTGGCTGGGGCCCTTGACAAGACTAACAGGACCTCCGGGCCTACTGACGAAGCCCTGAAGGAGGCAGCCTCGTCTGTCCTGTACAGAGTTCTCAACCCTAAAGCCCTCACACTAGCGCAGCTGTACGGTGCATACGAGCCCTTCTCCCAGGAGTGGCAGGACGGTAAGAGTCTAGCTAAAGTCCCAAATTTAATGCATTATTGGTCAGTTAAATGAAATTTTATAGAGATGGCGTATTGGAACAAATGGATGGGGGTTAAGGCCTCACCCAGCGAAGTGGTCCTGGTCTGAGTTTCCTGCTGTTACGTGGCTATCGTAGCTACACCCCTGACTAATTGTGTATGAATGTAGTGCCGAAATACAGATATGATTAGGCGGTGAAGTCGGCTGTAAATTATCGAAAATTACGAGCAGTTCATTCAGGTTTTCTGCCCTGCACTTGAGCTGCTCACGGTGGCGCATAGATTGTACAGAAATAGAATTTAGCCGAGCAAAGCTCTGACCGTTGTTTGCATCTCAGGCGCCGTCAGGTATCCCGTAAGTTACTCTCGCCTTGAGTAGTGCTCCGGGACGTCCATTTTTCGTCCGTGCCCTCTAGTATGGAAGATAGTCTCTCTAGAGAGCTATGCACATGGAGTGTTACGATGTTTGGTTTATTGAGTCGGCGTATCCAGCTGTCTGATGCTATTGCGGTGGTACCTACTGACCCTAACCATGTATAAAAATGGTTCAGAAATGGGAGTAGTAAAATGAGCCTTGTGTCTGTGACACCATAGCTGACAATTTGCAGTTGACTGCAGTCATGCACTCTTCAGGGGCCAGCGGACTTCTATCTTCCGCACGAACCCATGCTTGTAGATTTCTGCATTTGGATTGCTCTGGAGGGTCCTATTCATATCAGGCCATCTATGAGCCTCATATCCCTAAGTTTCAACCAGAGTGTGTTACCGCAGGGTTGCTGCAACTGGCTGCAGGCCGCATTTTTTGCAGGTAATGATAGCCTTTGAAGTTGAATAGCTCTTTTTTGCGTCCAGTTCTGCTCCGTGAAGTGAGCCACCGATGGTGGTAATTTACCTATGCTATGAAACTCCTAAATGGGAGCCACGTGGGAGGGGGGCATCTGCATGAGTATCCCTTTTAAATCTCCTTGGTTTTTCCTCTTACGCTATTTGAGATGATTTGTACCTTATTTCCTGGCCAGTGGAAGCGCACTGGTCAAATTTTGAAACACCGAACTCCGTAAGTGATATCTGTCCAATCTAGATCTTTCGTCCTGTAGATAATAAAATCTGTGACCTTCAGCCCGATGCAGCGTAGAACCGCTGCGCAAGGAAACCTATTTACTACTAACTCACCTTCCTTATTCAGACGACCACTAATTATTATATTGTTTTGTTCTATTCTTCAATGTTTTTCTCAACTTGCTGCACCCTTGCGCTTTCATCCAGTGTGGGAATGCCACGTTCTCTCGATATGCTACCTTTCCCTGCCACAATATGTTTAGGCATCATGCACCCAAGGGTCCCGAGTGCCTGCTCCGCAGGGGATGTTGCATCTGGCCGCATTTCCTGCTTAGAAGGTTAGTTTTGTAGAGTTAGGTAGGTTCTTTATATTTCCTTCCTGTCCCGCGAGGTGGGGCCGCCGATCGAAGTGACGGACTGTTTTTGCGGACTCTTACCTCACCCGTGCGGAGGGCCACAGAAGAGACCGTCCGCACGTTTTGGTTCCGGCTGTAAACCGAGTAAATCATCTTAGATCGCTATTGATTGTCTAAGTTTCAGAAATAACTAGACATTACCAATATCATTGTAATCGATATACTACTCATGTGTCTGTGTTCCTTTCTTCTACTTTGAATCATCGGCTGTTAGTTCAAAGAGGCTTCAACTAGCTATACACTAATTATATACAGCTAATCATGATTTTTTCTACCGCTTCGCCAGACTTGTTGTGCCCGTGCCGGTTTAACCATTAAGGGAATACTCCCGTGCGTATATTCCGCGTTTCTCTCGACATACTATATATATATATATGTATACACATCCCTCCCTGGTTCTCTCTTCAAGCTTTGTTTTTGTGGCTTGAAGGCTTAAACTGAGATACTAGTCTATATTATACTTCTGCTTGAGGTTCCGTCTGTGCGTCCGTCAATGTGTCTGCACGTCACGCTTTACAGTTTTGGAAAATTCAGATAGCGGAATGTTGAACTTTCAAGAAGCTGGGATTTTCGGAGGGAGGAAGTTCAACTAGTGCTGTTTTCTTTTCGCTCGCTCTTGAAGAAATTTTCAGTTAGTTTCGAAGCCAAAACATGAAGTTCATTTTACATGTCACACATACCGTCATACCTACAGTATGTTCATATCTTGTAATATTCATGTTCCTGGGATATGGTCGTTTACCGATCCAAGTGCGAGAAATTTCGTAGCCATAATACAGTGCAAACCGAGCTGTTCTGAACTGTTTCATTCTAAGCTGCATTATTCAAGTGAAAGTGCGATGTTTGAAGAAATAACGTAAACTGACAGAAAAACTGCTTTCAACGACATGAATAAGTTATCGAAAAATGGCTGAGTCTGAAGTATCTTGTGAGAAAGCTATCACACATAAAGTGTCAAACAGCCACGGGTGCCGTTATAGAAATAAAATCATCAGATACACCGATGAAAAATTGACAAGTTAAATATCTAAACGACTAAATTATGTTATCTTCAGACGATGAGAAACAAAGGTTAGCGAAGGCTTGTGAGTATAAAAGATAAGCAATGAGAAAAGTACCACTGTAGAGTGAGATTGCTATATTTGTTTTTATGCTGTCTTCATATCATTATCATGATATCCAAGGGCAAGAACTTTGCTGGTAAAACATGTGCGAGATCTACCGGTGATATATCATAGCGTCTATATAGGTTGTGTAGGGTGACTTAGGATGAACTGGCTACGACTTGGCAAACACGGGCTACTTTATGCCCGCTGCGTACGAGTCGGAACATTGAAGCTCTTCACGTTCTTGAAACAGATGTTTCTGTTCGCGTGATAACGACTAAATCTATCCAGACACATCGATTCCAAATATGTACAGTTGCGTATTGAAACTCAGTAGAAATTCTGAAAGTGATTCGAAACTACGCAAGCTGCCCTCGCTGTAGCGGAGTAGCTACCGCGGCACAGAGTTTAAGCAGTTTTTTAATACAATAGTATGAGACAAGTCGAAGCTGCATACACAGCACGTATTGGGAAGGATAGAAAGAAACGTTCCCATATTTCGACTCCCATATGCAGCAAACTTAAACTTAGATACAGTTCATAAGGATTAAGAGTCAGGCACCATATATGGGGTAGGTACGATCGGGGAGCTGCATTAGGTCTAACTAAAGTGAGTTTTAAAAGCGTATGTTAGGATTGCTTCATTTTAAAAAGTAAGAACTTTAACTAACCGTGTAATTTTCACATGTCCCGCCAGTATATAATAATACTCATAATCTCGGAGGTTGATCGTCTTTCTGACAGGTGTATTGTCACAAACGTTCAGAAGCATGGCAGTGTCTTCTGACAACAGCGACGGCGGCAATGCAAAGCAATTACGATGGCTTGTGTTGGACGGACCCATCGACCCCCTGTGGGTGGAGCATCTCAACGCTGCGCTCGATGACAACAAGAAGTTGTGCCTTATGTCCGGCGAATTAATACAGGTTCTCTTATGCAGTTTTCTAGATCGAAATAATTGACTTGTTCGTTCTATTTTTTGGGGTTTGGTCAGTATGTGTGTCATTGTAATGTACTCGAAATAGTATAATATTCAATATTGTCGATGAAAAAGGGAAAGGACTTGCATTTTCGCCATAGCACTCACTGAATTGTTGTGGAGGCTACTTTAATAGCTTTATTTAATTACACTGAGAACACTTGTCTATTTGTTCTTCGCTGCATTGCACAGCTCAACAATAAGGACATATTTCACAGAATTTTTGTCTGTTTTGCTTATGCAAATAACTAGAGGCCAATATCTATTATGTATTCAAGTTTATCTTTGCGATCTTCGTATCTTTTCGAAATTCAACCACGTTTTCCTTACCTATGGTGTAATTCAGATGATTTGGACAGCTGGCGCAGAATTTTTTTTTTTTTGCTGCTTGAGACCTTATTTCAGCAAATCTCTCTCGGAAAAACATCACTAACTACAATATTGCCTGTCGGCAGATGCCTCCGGAGATGAGCATCATCATGGAGTCGTCAAGTCTCGACAGGGCCTCGCCTGCCACAATCTCCCGCTGTGGCGTCGTATGTCTCGAAGCGAAGAATCTCGGCTGGCAGCCACTGAAGGTGTGTCGCCAAGTTAAAACTTCCTTTGTGCTTTTCAATCTCTTACTTAGCTCCATTCTCTTCGCGCAGCCATTTTCCTATACCATGCTTGGCGCTTTCTTTAAATATCGTGTGTTTCATGCAATGCGTAACATATGAAATTAGCGATTTGTCCATGTACAAGCTGGATATGAAATCACAGATAAAGTCAATAATTCCGTAGTATCTTGTCTTGTAAATAATTATCACAGGCCCCATGTCTGATGCTTAGCCAACTAAGAAACCCACCGCAGGTGAGGGATCGATCCCCACACCAGGCGTAGTCTTTCTGAAGGCACTCGGCGCGCTGAATCAACGCATTTGCTTGTGCGCCTAGCTATCGCGGGGGTACCTGCCCTAGAGTAGGGGGGTGGCTGGTTTTTGAACCTTCCGTTTCGGCGCCATAGTTCTTAGCCACCAGTCGTCGGCTACAGCTGCACTTACTCCTCTAGGACCAGTTGGTCTATGTCTACCACACGAGCCAGTGCGAGTGGATTTCCCAGTGGAGGGTGCAGTCAAATTTGACTCCACCTCTACGGGATCATAAACGGGTCTCGCTTTTTTTTTCAAATTTTTCATGCACGTAATAGCTCCAGGTCAGGAGTAGAAAGCGCACTTTTCCGCGCCTTTTCCGGTTAAAAAGACTTTTACCATTTTGTTACATTTGTAATTTTTGTGCCATTCGTTATGGCCCAAGCTGCTGTTTGATTTACGTTTATTTAGGTTTGTACAGAATTGTCGTTGTCATCGGATAGAAACAACGCCCCTTGCATGTGTAATGTAGCGTTAGCTGCACTCAGTGTATTTCATTGCTCTGTGACTGTACGTAGTAATGAAAGACCTAGTATTTGTACTGTATCGTAATACTTTAACCTTTGAGTATATCCTTAGTATTGCATAATTGATTAAATTTTCTAGGTAAACGGGGTCGACCACTTGAGTGTCTCTTACTATACTTTGCGCCTTGTTTCCCTGCCCGTAGTAGCGCACGTGGCCACCACGCCTACCCAACATGCGGTATTTGAATACTGCACAAGTAGTTTCTCTGTTGAAACGCCTGAGTTGCGGCTACGGAGGTTAAACAAAATATATAATAATAATAATTCACTAGG
>LQNS02277097.1:35520235-35553290 GCA_001587735.2 Parhyale hawaiensis | reverse complement strand
CAGATCGTTTAAAGCTGCCAATACCAGCACCAGCAAAGACAGAGCCATCAAGACCATTCCAAACATCCACACACGATGGAAAAAACGAACGGGAATACTGGTCCGTACGGCATCGTAACGGTTCCAAAGCAAACTCATAGCAATACATAAGATATAAAAAATTAGATAAAATGCATAGAAATACATTGTGTATTGATGGTTTATCTGGCAGCTCTTCCTCTACTCTTGGCTGGTGGTGAAGTGAAGAAGCCAGCTATCACAGTCTGCTTCTCACGCGCTTTCAGCTTCTTCCTGAAATGGGTCACCACAGCTAGTGTCATTGAATGACTCAGCAACTCTCATGGCGACGACCTTATCAGGGTGAAATGCTTCGGTGGCAGACATGACCTTGCTCCAGCTTGAAAGAAGCTCCTTTAATACGGCGTTGCTTATTTCACCAATCTTATTTTCTTCTGCGTCTGCTGTCTTCTCAGTTTCCTCTGTGAGGAGGTCCTTCAGTTCCTCAGTCGTGAGCTCCTCACTGTGACCTTCAACCAGTTCCACTGCATCACCTCTATCAACCTGCGTCTACGTACAAGTGAACACAAGGATTTTCCAAGTATTTTAAGCAAATTTGAGCAGTATCGTAACTCGAAGCATTATTGTAAGTGGAGACAATATTCTGTCAAAAGTGCTTATCGTAAGTCGAAATTATCATAAGTCGAGACCATCGTAAGTCTGGGTTCCACTATAGTTAAAATATGATATTTGCGTTTAGAATACGTTAATTTAGACATCTAATTCGTGATTAAGAGACCGAATTACCTACTAGAGTTAAGTTTCAAAGCAAAAAATCACCTGCAAAGGGTTTTGTTAAATTTTGGGCCATTCTTTCCCACCGCGTCACGCCTCCCTCACGCAGCCCCTAGGAAACTCTTCGCAGCCTCCACCGCCCCACCCAGCACCTCCTCCCCCAAACCCAGCACGTTCTGGTTTTGACTTCCAGGGACTGGGTGCTGACTTTCAATAATGGCTGTTAGCTCAAAGTTTCATCGTAAAATAATTCCCCTCTAGGTTCCATTTTCACTCTGTGCAACTCCACTGTCTCCTTACCAATCATCTCAAGTCTCCATCTCTAAAAACCCCATTTTTTACTTTTTCAATTGCTAAACTGTCCCAGATTTCAACTTACCTCTGTCCTAACCAAAGCCTATTCTATTTACATCTATTGGGCACTACGGATTTTCCGCCCCTATGAGACTTTTAAAAGCACACCGCTGTGCTCTCCTCCAACATCCCTTCATCCACCCACCCCGTTTCCCCTACTCATATACATCCTCTTGGCCCATCGAGCCTTGTCAATTGTTTGGAGCCTGACCGTAAAATTCAGCTTCCTTCTTGCCATCCTCCCACTAAAGGTACAGCACCCCGGCTCACTTCTGATTGCCTCCACTGCCGCATACCTATTTGCTCCCACCGCCATCCTTTTTCCCAATTCTATTGCGTATCACATCCAATTTTGTTAAATCAGTCTCTGTCCACGCCATTACCTCTATTCTATACATAATACTCGACACCGCCATGGCTTTCCACAGCTCTCGAATTACTTCGTATATATTGGCTCTAAACTCAGCCACACTCCCCAGTCTCCCGTACCACTGATGGGTCTTAGAAATTTTATCGTGTTTCACCTTTTCACGTCCCAACTCCTTTAACTTCACAGCAAGGAACAGTACTTCCTGGTTTGTTTCCTTTCCCCTCCTCCGAGAGACTAGTGCTCATGTCTGCGCATTTCTTTCCTATTGATGCGTACCTCGCGTCTCCAAGGACGGTATTGTTTGTTTTCTGGTCGCTGTGTTGAGTGGAAAAGATTTTATAGATATTTTGTGAATTTGCCATCACTCACTTGCGAGGAGTGGGCAGTCAACTATCATCTAGTTTATACCTTAACCTAACCGAGCCGTCTTTCCTGAATCGCTGTGCTGCGTCGGTTATGGTAAGCCACTGAGTGTAATAAATCTAGCATTAACATTGTTGTTTATTTATTGTAATTTGTTTAGTAATACGCTTTTTATGTAGGACACTTTCATTGCCGGCCTACCATCCGTAATCAGCACTACAGTTCGGGACCATCTGAACAGCAACGTGACGTGGCTACTGCAGTGCATGCTGCCCTTCGTCACCGAAACCTGTGATCTCATCATACACTCCTCACAGCTCAGTCTCTTCAAGGTACTACCTGTATTTTTTCAGTTAAGGTATAGAAAGCATTTGTGGATCACTAAAAACCAGAGCTGGCATTCGGTAAATTTTTCATACCGCCGGTATCGGTATTTGGTAGATGAAAACGGGCCATTCGGTTCGTTATTTCGGTAGATTTCAGAAAAATCTACCGAATGATTCGGTATTTTGGTTCGGTAGATTTTGAAAAAACTCTTATAAATATACATACTGTATATAATTTATCGATATATGAAGCGGACAGCAATCGTAGACTCAACAGAATCTTGTGTTTATCTGTACGCCTTAGCGCGATCTCCGACCTGAGGAGGCTTCGGCGGGGAAGCCGCGATGGAGAGTGAGACAGTCGACGTAAGGGTGGACTGAAGGATAGGAACGCTGGTAGGGTCCGTCCAAATTTGTCACAGGCTGAGGTTCGTTGGTCGCGAACATCACGAGAACAGATAAACTACAGTGTCATCTATAGCTTAGCTATTGCGTTAAAGGTTCAGTTTTGCTAAATTTGTTACAGGCACCTTATGTATACTGCGTTGCGTTCATGGCCGTGAACGATTCTCATCAATAATTAAAAATTTGGAACTGCACAGAACTTCTGCCAGCTGTTCGACAGCCTGCTCGATGACGTCCGCGAGGCTGGCAAGCCGCTCGGCAAAAAGCTGACGGAGGATAAAATGAACGTGCTGCTGCAGCACCTGCTGGTGTTCGCGGTCGTGTGGTCTGTCGGCGGAACGGTTACTGGTCAGTTCCGTCCTGTCCACTGGTGTATCAGTTATTCTTAAGCATACAGCTTTCATGAATTTTATGAGACTGGCATTACCTCTTTCCAAGATTGTCTGCTTGTGGGAGGGGGTATTTTTAATAATACGTATATAACCCTGAAAGGAATTTATATTCGTGGGACCATGGATACTCCCTGGGAAGCATGCTCTACGCTTCAGCTCTAAGTACTTATACCCGATGTGGCTTTTCCCATGTTATGAGATTTAGAGAATTAAAAGATGACATAATGTCTTTTGCGTATGGCTACTTATTCCATTTGTCCCGTCCACCAGTGATCGAAGTTTTTGATTTAAAACATAAAAAATACCTGGTCACATTGGTATATACCGGTATGCATTAGTGATCATACTTTGTTGGACCTGTTCTGTGACCAGGGTCGTAGAATCGGAGTGGTATGGAGTCTAAGGTTTGCAGGTGAACTGGGTAGGAGTTGTACACCGCTTCGGTTCATAAAATTGGGCACTCAGTTGTTGCAGGAGTCGTGTTACGGCGGTCCTAAAAAGTTTGAGGTTTCGGAAACATGGAGTTGTAGTCAGACACTCGCTTGCTTTAAGAGTTGGAGTCAAAAGAAAATTTGTTGCTGATAGGAGTCAGAAATTTCTTGGTACATGGAGTCGCAGACCTACCAGTCCCAGGAAATGGACTCGGGAGTCGTACCTACGACCATCTAATTCCGCCACAGTGCTAGTGACGTCACCGAAGAAAGCTAGTCACGCTGCTTTAGAATAAATAAAATGAATGCACTTTATTAGGTGCACTTAGAGATAAGGTGCAAATGCACGGGGCAAAGTTTACTAAAGTTACATTAGATACAAAGACCATGTACCACCATAATTAGCAAACAACACTACATTTCTACCCGATGCCTGTGCGTCTTCGTCGTGGGTGGACCCTGCGGGAGTCTCTGCGCTGCGATGGGGACGTCCGTGGGCCAAACGCAGGCACTCACCGTTTGGAGTGGCTTCGCGGGTCACTGTGGCGCTCCTTTCTCTCTCTTACTCTCTTCTCAAGCTATTCTTTCTCGCTATCTCGTGTTTTTTCCTTCACGGACAGGTCCTTTCTGCCGACGACCTGCCCGCTCTTGTCTAGGCAGCCTCTTCTTTACCTGTTTCCCTCTTCTGCTGTCCCTTTTCTTCCCTATCCCTCCTGCTAAGCGGTGACATCCTTCCAACAACACTACATTTCGCCCCCGGCCTGTGAACCGTCCTCACAATCGAATCTCAATTTACTGTACTGTTGTGAACCCATTTGTGACGTACTAATAATCCTCTACCCTATTCGCAATACAACATGGAATTTACCTGAAAAAACGTGCAACAATTGAAACTATTGTGATATTGTACTCGTTGGCAGGTCAGGCGAGCAAGAAAAAGTTTGACCACAAGTACCGCCAGCTGCTGTACGGCAAAGTGGACGGTCACCCCAAGCCGGAGTCATTTCGTCTCAGCAGAGGGTGAGTTGTTCATCATTTATTTGGATTTAATTAGAACAGAGAGTAGCTAAGCTGCAGTGGGGCCTCTGGCTTGGATGTTTTACTCAAGTTATTAGCGTACTTTTTAATTTATGATTGCATTTATTACCTCCACCAAGGAGGTTATGATTCGTTGTGTTTGTCTGTCTCTGTGTGTCTTTTTGTCTGTCTGTCTCCAATATAACTCAAAAAGTTATGAACGAATTTGCACGAAATTGACAGGGATTGTTACTAAGGTATGTTAGGGGGAACAGATGATTAACTTTTAGTGAAGATATCTCCATCCGTTTGTTTGTTTGTCTGCCTCATTTTTCTCAATGCCATAACTCAAAAAGTTATGGATGGATTTTTATGAAATTAACATGAGTTGTTAGGTATATAACAAAGAGTAAATGANCAAGGATTAAGCATCCTACCACCTATTGAAACGCTTTATAAGACTAATCAAACAGACAGAAACTGTAACGATTTACACTTGTGAAGCAGGTATCAAGAGTCAAAGGCAGTATGATCCCCTGGGCTAAGTCCTATACGGTGTCAAGTTCGCTTTTGGTGAGAAAAAGGGCGTGTTCCTTCGCCCTTGGCTTGTCACAAGCATATTTTATACCGCCGGTATTGGTATTCGGTAGATGGAAACGGGCCATTCGGTTCGGTAGATTTCCAAAAAATCCACCGAATGATTCGGTATTTTGGTTCGGTAGATTTAGAAAAAATCATATACATATACAGTATATAATTTATCGATATATGAAGCGGGACAGCAATCGTAGACTCAACAGAATCTTGTTTTTAGCTTTACGCCTAAGCGCGATCTCCGATCTGCGGAGGCTTCGGCGGGGAAGCTACGATGGAGAGTGAGACAGTCGACGGAAGGGTGGACTGGAAGATAGAAACGCTGGTAGGGTCCGTCCAAATTTGTCACAGGCTGAGGTTCGTTGGTCGCGAACATCACGAGAACAGATAAACTACAGTGTCATCTATAATTAATCTATTGCGTAAAAGTTCAATTTTGCTCAATTTGTTACAGGCAACTTATGTATACTGCGTTGCTTGCATGGCCGTGAACTATTCTCATCAATAATTAAAAATTTTGAACTGCACAGAACTTCTGCCAGCTGTTCGACAGCCTGCTCGATGACGTCCGCGAGGCTGGCAAGCCGCTCGGCAAAAAGCTGACGGAGGACAAGATGAACGTGCTGCTGCAGCACCTGCTGGTGTTCGCGGTCGTGTGGTCTGTCGGCGGAACGGTTACTGGTCAGTTTCGTCCTATCCACTTGTGTATCAGTTATCTGAAGCTCATCTGTTAACGTACAACTCTCATGAATTATATGAGACTGGCATTACCCCTTTCCAAGATTGTCTTGTTGGGGGGGGGGGGTATTTTTTTAATAGTACGTATGTAACCCTGAATGTAATCTATATTCGTGGACTCGATTCCCCCCTTTAGAACCATGGATTCTCCCTTGGGAAGAATGTATTACGCTTTAGCTCCAAGTACTTTTACCCAATGTGGCTTTTCACCGAAGCCTTCCGATGTTGGGAGAATTAGAGAATTAAAAGATGGTCAAATGTCTTTTGCGTATGGCTACTTATTCCATTTTTCCCGTCCAACGGTGATCGAAATTCTCGATTAAGAGCATAAAAAATACCTGGTCACATTGGTATATATGAATTAGTGATCATACTTTGTTGGACCTGTTCTGTGACCAGGGTCACAGAATCGGAGTGGTATGGAGTCTATGGTTTGTAGGTGAACAGGGCAGTAGTTATACACCTCTTCGGTTCAGAAAGCAGAATCATAAAATTGGGCACTCTGTTGTTACAGGAGTCGTGTTACGGCGGTCGTAAAAAGTTGGAGGTTTGGGAAACATGGAGTTGCAGTCAGACACTCGTTTGCTTTAAGAGTTGGAGTCAAAAGAAAATTTATTGCTGATACGAGTCAGAAAATGTTTGGTACATTGAGTCGTGTACCTACTGGTCCCAGGAAATGGAGTCGGGAGTCGGACCTACGACCTTCCGATTCCGCCATCCTGCTAGTGACGTCACCGAAGAAGGCTAGTCACACTGCTTCAGAATAAATAAAATAAATACACTTTATTAGGTACACTTAGGGATATGATACAAATGCACGGGGCAAAGCTTACTAAGATTACATTAGATACAAAGACCTTGTACCACCATAATTACAAACAACACTACATTTCGGCCCCGGCCTGTGAACCGACCTCACAATCGAATCTCTATTTACTGTACTCCACTCTGATTACCAGTTGTGAACCCATTTGTAACGAACTAATAATCCTCTGCCTTATTCGCAATACACCATGGAAATTACCTGAAAACTTGCAACAATTGAAACTATTGTGATATTGTACTCGTTGGCAGGTCAGGCGAGCAAGAAAAAGTTTGACCACAAGTACCGCCAGCTGCTGTACGGCAAAGTGGACGGCCACCCTAAGCCCGAGTCATTTCGTCTCAGCAGAGGGTGAGCTGTCCATCATTTATTTGGATTTAATTAGAACTGAGAGTAGCTAAGCTGCAGTCGGGCCTCTGGCTTGGATGTTTTACTCAAGTTCTTTGCATACCTTTTAATTTATGATTGTATTTATGACCCCCGCCAAGGAGGTTATCTTTTCGTTGTGTTTGTCTCTCTCTCTCTCTGTCACTAAGATGACTCCAAAAGTTATGAACCGATTTGGACGAAATTTTTAGGGATTGTTAGGTATGTTAAGATGAACAGATCATTACTTTTTGGTGAAGAGATCGCCACCCGTTTGTTTGTTTGTTTGTTTGTCTGCCTCAGTTTTCTCAATGCCATTACTCAAAAAGTTATGGATTGATGTTTATGAAATTAACATGAGTTATTAGGTATATGACCAAAAGTAAATAACCAAATTTTGGTAATGATCCGTTTGTTCATTCGTTTGTCACTGTTTTTAATTTTATGCTTGTTAGCATAATAACTCAAAAAATAATGAATGGATCTTTAATTAAATTCATAGGGGTAGTTAGTAATGTTAAAAGCCATAAATGATTGAATTTTGGTGTAGGTCGGTTTGTTCGTTTGTATGTTTGACTCATGTTTGTCATAACCTTTGTTAGCTGTATAACTCAAAAGTTATGAACGGATCTTCAAGAAAATTGCACAAGCTTCTATTACTATCAAAAGGCTCAAATGATTTGATTTTGGAGTTTATACAAAGAAAATTATGGTTTCAGAGCCAATTTGAATTTTTTGCTACCGTTGCCTCGCTTGTCGGAGGTATGCGATCTCAGAGTGCTCTAGTTTACCGTATGCATTGTTTTCGTTTGCGCAGCGTCCTGTTCCCAGAATATGGTGTCGTGTTCGATTACTTCTACGATAAGGGCGGCAATCGCTGGCTGTCGTGGGTCGATACGATCCCCAATGAAATGATGGACATCCCTGCTTCGGCTAAAGTGAGTTTTAACCTGCTTGTTTGGCTTTATGTTAGTGATGGTTAGTCAGGTCCGTTCATGTATTTTGGGGAATTTTACTTTCTGGGGAACCGAAAGCTTGCCTTAGCGAGGCCTTCGTGGCGTCTTTCGTTCTCCCTTACTTTACTTTCTTCCATTTTCATTCTCCAAATAATGCCTTGCTCTTTTTTTTTTCTTTATTATTCCCGATTTATTCTCATGCGCGCTAGTCTCGTGTTGCAACCCCCTTCTCCATGGATTCCATATTTTTCTTACCAAAGTGTGTGTCCTTTGTTGCTTCCTCCCACTGTTCGCCACTGCAGTGGAAAACAAACGGAGAGGCTTAAACTGTTCGAAGTAATGATAAGAACGTAGTGATATAGTTAATGTATGCATAAACTTTTGACCAGCCTATCTTTTATAGATAAGCACAGGAGTTTAGGTAGTAGCAGTTCGTGATGTGGTGTCAAGCTTTTGCATAAGTAATTGAAAGTCTTCCATATCCTGCGCAAGTGCTCGTTGTGTTGTAACCGGATTATAGAATGAATGAAAACATGTCCCATGCAGGATTATGCAATGTACCCTGAAGCTTATAAGTAATCTTATGAAGTTCTGCAGCTCCCCCAAAGGTGCATCAGTACTAAATGTAGCTTAACTTGTGCATCATAGGTAGCATACTGTCGTACCAGTATGAGACAATGGCACTGCATCTTACTACTTCTCCCTATAATAAGTAGTAGACTCCTGAAATTCTGTCATTCCCGAAAGGGACATGAGTTAAAAATTTGCATATTTTCAATCTTTACTGTTTCATTTCAAACTGCTACTCTTCGCAGAATCCATAAATATGGTTGTCTCTTAAGGACTAGCATACTCTCTTGTTTATCCTATTTCATCTTTCCCAGCTGCACCAACTGATGATACCCACGGCAGTCACTGCCCGTCAGGAGTTCTTCCTGAAGCTGTGTCGGGATCACGACGTGCCTGTGCTGATAGCGGGTCCCTCAGGGACAGGCAAAACTGCTGTCACGCTGTCACATCTCAGGCAGCTCAGCTCTGAACACTTCACTGTCAACTCCATTGACTTCACCGCCCGTACCACCGCCGGTCAGGTGCATGAGGAGATCATGGCTAAAGTGGACAGGTGCGATCAAATATTCTTCAAATGTCTTCTGTAACTTACGCAAATATTTCTGTTGCATACTACATTAATCTTATGCATGCTCGACTTAAGCGGCTAGTCATCGTTCGCTACTCCGATGGCGGCCGATATTTTATATTGCTTGTGTGAACTTCTGAAATGAATTGTAAGGGAGTCTTCTTACCATCAGTATGTAGTTTTCGGTGCTGTGATTGAGCATCAAACATCTGTTGCAGACGTCGCAAGGGTGTGTACGGTCCCCCGATGGCCCGCAAGTACGTGGTGTTCGTTGATGACGTGAGTGTGCCGCTGGGGGACGAGTGCGGTGCGCAGCCTCCCATAGAGCTACTGCGGCAGTGGTTGGACCAGCGGCAACTCTACGACCCTGCGGACCGCTCCAGACTCGAGCTTATTGACACTGTGAATATCTGGTGCCGACTTAAGCTTATTATTACCGAGAGGAGTGTGTGAGAAGTTGGTCCCAACTAGACTTTAACGATAGCTACTGTGAGCTTGCAAGGAAGTGGGCTTCAGTTAGACTTTAATGGTAGCTATTGGCATTGTGGAAGCAAGTGGTAGTAGTAGTAGACTTAATGGTAATTATTGTCAGGGTGCAATGTATGTTCAGTAGGTACGGAAAATGTATTGCATTGTAACAAACTAAAAAATGGCCGTGGTCTCCAGCCGCTGCGGGAAGTTCAAAACTATTAGAAACTAGACCGTGGGGCCATACTATTCAATTGTACCTTCGCACCTCCTCCCAACATACATAAAGTGAAGATTAACCGCCGAAATACCAATAGAAATTAATTAAGTTGAACGCTGTACGAGCTCCACATCCGCTGATAAATTGAGCGTGCGATTCATTAGTGTGGCTTCGGTCTTAGCAGCGTTTCGGGCACTTTAGAGTCGCCTAGTGCTCCATTGAAATTGCAGTTGCCTAAATGCACGGCCTTTTAGTTTCACCAATAATAATAATTATAATAATAATAATAATAGGACGCTGTTTATGATGCATGCTAACCCTTACATTGGTAACTAGGGTGTTATTGGACTGAAAGTGCCGGTAGTTTTCCCCAAGTTGCTCTCGTGGGTGTCCAGAAATATATTATCAAATTAAATTCTGCCGGTTTCAACATTTTAAAATGTGAAAAAACCGGCAAGAACTAATTTGCAACCTAGTATTACTGTGATGTTTATTCACGGTGCTCATGCATCATAGAGGCAGCTACAATTTGTCATCGGAATTCTTCCCGATATATTCACCCGTTCACACCCAAATAGTGAGATTTATGCTTGACGCGGAGCCAATTGAAATTATTTCGAATGTTCTATGCAGGGAATATTTTGTTAAGTTCAGTAAAACCCCTCTAATTCGCACCTCAATAATCCGAACAAATAAGCATTTTTCGGATTAATAGGGTAAAGTACGGAGTTCGTACAAATACCTCTGTAATCCGTACAAGGTGCTTCTCATTTTTCAGATTAAGGGGGTGATGAGCGAAAAATTTGCGCGAGGTGCTACGCAGAAATACAAACAATCACTATCTAATCCGTATTAGTGCGGGATACAGAGGTTTTTCGGATTTGTAAGTACCCCGGTAATCCGAAATCCCCGCTAATCCGTCATCCCCTTCCCCCCGTGCTGTGCGAATTGCAGGGGTTTTACTGTAGTCAGAGCAAAGTCGGATATCGTACGTATACAGATTAGCTATATACCTTAGGCTGTGCTTATAGTCCGGTCGCGAGAGCGAAATGTGTCGTAGTTCGTGTTGTCTTGCGACTTTTTGCGGTATTGTAGCTGGCCCGAATGAAAATTTATTTTCTCGTATTCATAGAGTTTATGCACCTAACCACTCCCATCCCCACCCTCCTCAGGGGCATAGGGTTAGGTTAGTTTAGGTTTTCTTATCCTATATTCCTATGTTATGGGGAGCAGCGCCCCCAGAGGGACCCTGTAGGTTACCTTAGTCATTAGCTAGGCCTTAGGGACGTCTGTCTTTCGTGCCCACTTTGCTTCTTTCCTATCTCATACTCCAACTGATCTTTCTACCATCTGTACATCTTCCTCTTCTTTCCCGACTTGCTGTTCCCATGCGCGTTGATACTGTGTGGAAACACCCTCGTGCATGGGTTGCACGTGTCTATCGTCATACTATATGTCCCTTCTTTCTTCCTCTGTGATATTCCCTTTATTGTGGAAATAGAGACTTAAACTTCTGAATATAATAATACACCTAACCTAGTTTTCTTTTTACATCAATTCTAGTATTACGAGCGTCTCATAGTGTGATAAACATAAGTAGTCTGGGCCGAAAGTCAGTCCTGAGAATGCCTTGTACTTCCCCTCGCCTCTCGATACCGGAGTGCTCCATGCTGGGTAAATCCGTTGCCAGCACTGTGAAAATGCGAGACTCGAACTCGGTATTGCGCCACTCGATGCTGAATCACTGTCACTCAGCCATCGAAAGGGTACCTCAGTGTTGTAGGTGCGCACCTCTGATCGCGCCCAATAGGGTTGACCAAATTTATTCATATGTGCCCCACTGCGGCAGGTACTGCTGTGTGCCATGACGGTCGTCAAAGGCAGCCTCCAGAGATTGTCTACCAGGTCAGTCCCTATTGGCAGATTAGTTTCTTAGTTCCGCTGTTGATCGTCTCTGTCGTGGAAATAGCGAGAAATTTAAGGATAATAATAATGTTTCTTTGTTTGGTCCGCTTCGTAGTATCATGAGTATATTTTAGTTACTGCCGAAACCTGCTCTTGTATGGGAACTCGACTCTATTTCTTCATGGCCCTTGAAAAAGTACGTATACTTGCCAGTCAATAAATTATTGTGCAGCACTCATTACGTAACTTTACAGCACGTGACAAATTCCGTTGAAGCACCTGAAACATTACCGTGACTCACTCGAAATTGACTTACAAAGATGTGCTCGAGAAGTTACTCTAACATCGTGTACAACGGTTGTGGCTCAAGCTAGGAGCTGGAACTTGCTTCGCATGTAAAATTATTTCAGTGGTTTACTGAGCAGTTCAAATCCGAATGTAATTCTTGTTTATTTTACCAGAGCAATTTTTGTGGAACTAATTTTTGGCATTAATTTGCTATGTGGGCCTATAAGGTAATTATTCAGAATTCCCCGTCCTGTGTTACTTAGGTTTAGCCCATTGATGGGGATCTACGTGTTGCTTTCGTGTCAGTTGAGTATCCACTCTGCATAATGTTGTACCAGAACCCAGCGCGCCTCCCAGGTTATACATTTTCACTGCCCTGAAAGACTTTCCTTGTGCTCGTGCAGCTCTGAAATTCCACCTACTTGTTCATGGGAGCATGAGAATTCATGCCAGTTTTAGGATCGCATTTTTTCCAGTTTAGGAAAATCTCTATTTCTATGCCCGCTTTGCTGTCTTTGAATTTTCTCATTCATTCTCACATATTTTATTTTGAATTCCTCCTTGCTCGACTGCCGTTCCCATGGTCGGTTCTCCGTGGGTGTCCAGCCCACCTCCTCGTCTCCCTCCCCTCCCCGTATTCCCATTATATGTTATATCTTTCTTCTTTTTGCTCATTTGTAATAAAAACCACATCAGTACCCGTTAATTTTCTTGAACTGCCGAATATAATATAACAAAATTAGTATTTGTGACGACTGTTTAAAGAATATTCGCTTAATGAAATAGTTTCGGGTAGAAACTCATCGTTGAAAAATTTTACTCTTTTCATTTTATTTGCATAAATCAGACCCGTGCTGTACTCTCTGCTAAATGCTATCAACGTTGTACATTTTTGTGTAAAAAGTTCGATATTTGTGTAACTTCTGATATATCTGTCTAGAGTCATTATGAGTTTTTGAGGTGACACGTAACACCGGTTTCGCTACGATCGTTTGTTTTACACACACATACATAAAATGATATTAGAAGTTAGGAGGCGACATGTATCGATAATTATACTTTACCGGGCGACACCAAGAAATAGGGCAATATGTCCGTGTCGCCTTAGTGAAATCCGGCACTGAAATGCCGTCTGTAGGCTAAAAGAAAGCCATTTTGAACAATTCTGCGAGTGGGGAAATGCCTTCTTCTCGACAGATAAACGTCCAAAAATTTCTTTATACTGCCACCACCGACCACTACCCAAGTACGGGGAAGCTTGCCAACACTCAGCTAGCTCTCATATTGGTTAAGTGAGGGTAGGACTGGTTCTGGTAACATCCCAATGTGCGTTTATTACTTAGCGTCAATCTTTGATTGGCCCTACCGTGGCTTATTTTACTTAGTGACGTCATTAGAACGTTAACAGAACCAGTCCTGCCCTCATCTAACCTTAGTGAACTCCAATTCATTGTTGGCTAGCTCCAGCACGTCGCTCTAATGAGTGACAGTTTGCCATTGTCGCCCTAAAGCGGAAAGCGTCGGATTATTCAGTTGTGTCCTGAAACTATGTTAACTTGTTGAAACTTCTACCTGCCGGGTGACTGGGATCTCCCGTTGAGTGTTTGCGGTAGGGAACCAAAAACTGAAATAATTATGGCCTTTGTTCGACTACCGTATCTTCACTCGTTAAATTGTTTACTGACTGCTATTACCGTACTCATAACTAGATTCATTATGGAAACCAACTGCCCGCATCGTAGCACGGTTTCTACGACGGGAGTCTGAGAACAACTATCGCCGAATAGACATTGCTCACTTGGCGTGGACACACGAGTAGAATCCTACTCCGTTCCCTATATGTGCAGCACTGCCTGCTTGCGTTTGCTACAGCGAGCTGTGATTCTTCCTCACTAAATATTCGTTGATTTCCCTCTTTTTATAATTCTATATCCAGATTCACCCGCCACTTCCTGCCCCTCACCATCGACAGCTTCAGCGATGGCACTCTGGAGCGCATCTTCAGTGCCATCACCCAGTGGCACTTGTGCAGGCACGGCGACAGCGCCATACAGAGGATGGCTAGAGTAAGTGCCCAGCTAAGTCAAGACTTGGGTACCCACAGGCAGGCACCTTGTTTTACCTGTGTGTTAGATGACTACGTTTCAAAGTTATGGGCTGACCCTTTGCTATTTTGTTCGAGTTGTGATGCAAGCTATTATCTCATTTGCGATCTAACATCCGAGTTACGAGTAAACTGGGCACTTATGTGCAACTAAACATTCGGACGCTTGACGAACTGTGACGGCGTCAGAAGACTGTAGAGCACACACGCCTTTATGTACTTGCCACCCGATGTATGCAGAAGTCCTGAAGTTGCTCTGTATTTGTAACTTCCTGCTATTTTGTGACTATACGGGGCTGGGAGTGTAAGTGACCGTATAACCCTTTGCTCATCCGGATGGTGTCTGGGTCCACTTTCGTATAATAATGTACAAAAAATTGCTGTTGAAAAGGGTTAAAATAGGGCTATGATTCTTAAAGCCTTATCATGATATAATAAGGGGTAATATAGTAATATTACTGTGATAATAAAAGACTAGTTTACTGCTACCACTATTGACAATTCCATTATTTCCAGTGCGTTGTGGATGCGACGAAGGACGTCTATCGCTGCGTGACGACCGAACTGCGACCAACTTCTGCCACCGCCCACTATACCTCCAGTCTGAGGGACATCACACGGTGAGACTACACCGGTAGTTCTCAACTTTCTTCGTGCCTGGCACACCCCGTGCAATATTAATGAAATTTATTTGAAATTTATGCGACATATAATTTAACTTAATATCGCTGCATCGCATGATCCAAGAATTTGCATCCTCAGAAAGGTCATCTCGTATTCCCAGTGGGAACCGGCACCTAAGGTTGGGAACCACTGGCCTAATTCGAAGTATTTTAGACCCTACAGTCATTACATCTACGGGACTTTGTGTCTGTTCTCTAAAAACTTTGGACTTGGTGTGGTATATTTCGTGGTCTACTTTGTGTGGTGGATCCCGTGACATATCTCCAGGCGTCTTTTTTTTTTAAATATTTGGTCAATACCACAAAATGTCTCTTACTTCTGTAAAAATTGGGGAATTCCCTTAAATACCTATCTTATGTAATCGTCCGTCGAGCAGCCGAGATAATCGAAATATTTAGTGTAGTTATAGTTAGGAAGTTTAAGCCTCCGTTTCCGAGCAAAACGATATCACAGAAGAAAGAGCAAGGGACATGTAGTATGCCAAGAAAAAATGGGAAACCCATGCACGAAGGTGTTCCCACGCAGTATCAACGGGCATGGGAACAGCAAGTTGTGAAAGAAGAGGAAGAACAGAATAAAGCTTGAGCAAGTAGGAGTATGAAATCGGGAAGGAAGCAAAGGGGGCACAAAGAGAGATGGTCCAAAGGCCTAGCTATTGGCTGAGGTAACCTACACGGCCCCTCGGGGTTGCCTGGCCCCATAGCATAGGATGGGCGAACCTGAACTAGAAGTATTTAGTTTGTTAGGATGTATTGGGATACTTGTGTCTAAACATATATCAAATCACCCTGGGTTGCGAGCGGCCCCTCTACACTACCCTAACCGAGTGTTTGGCAACCCCAAAACCCATTTTGGAATCTTAGTTTGGGGGAGAGTAAAGAATTCTGTTAAGATTGAAGACGAGCCTGCCACTAACACAGTTCAGTTGCCCACAGCGTGCTGTCAGGACTGGTGCTCGTGCCCCTGTCACGTCTTGACTCCCCCGACAAGCTCTTCCGACTCTGGATCCATGAAAGCTTTCGCGTCTTCCACGACCGCCTGGTGTCCGATGACCATCGGTAATTTCCTCCTGTGTCGTTGTAACTGGAGTCTACTTTTCTTGCGTCAAGTAGCTACCTGCCTCTTTTTTGTTTACGCTGTTGTCATCGTTACCCCATCTGTTTTTAAAAGAATTGTTTTTTGATACTTTGCTCGCGGTATTACTATTCGGTTGACCGTTTGTGCTTTAAGTCAAAGTATTTGCAGCGCTTACGGTATTTTGGTATATTTCTGTTGATTTTACTGCACTGTACGTGTAGAATTATGCTATTGTTTACATTCTAGGCTGCAGCTCTTCCCGATTTTTGCGGGGGGATGGTGTTATTATTCGCATCTATTTTTAGGGTGATGATCTTCCTTTCACTCCGTGTGATTTTATTATCCAAATTATAGTTACTGTTTATCGACTGAAATTCTCCATATGTTGTGAAGAAATGCTATTCGATTGATTCGACTATCCCATTCCTAGGCTGAAGTTCTTCCAGCACTGCAGGGAGAGCGGTGAGCGCGCTTTCCGTACGAAGTTGACCAGTGCCCTACCGCAGTGTAAGGGCGCTCCTCCTAATCCTGCCCCGTCCGCCCTGCTGCGTCACTGCTCCAGTATTCTCTTTGCAGACTTCTTGCATCCCGACGACGATGGCAAGACCTACGATGAGGTTTGTAATTCCACTCACATAACTTGCTGCTATTGAAAATGTTAAATTTTATATGGCGATGGTAAAACCTATGATGAAGTTTGCTTGATTTTTGATCATAGCCTGATTTTTCACATGTCACTTATGGCAGCAAATGTAGGGATAAGGCTCCCTTACAATTTAGGCCACCCTGCTTCTGAATGAACTCTGTAAAGCTGATTTTCTTGTTAGATAATTTATTGCATCTAGATAATGAGTTTGAGGTTTCAATCGGGCATTGCTGTAACCTAGATTCAGCCTTGTTTCTTGTGTATTACTGAAGTTCTAGTGTTTGTCTTACTTTAGATTTAATCTGCCCCGTTAATGTAATACTGTGGCAGCTTCTGCCGCAGCTTTTTTGTGCAGCAGCTACACAATTTGACGCTTAGATTTTTAGGATTTTCTTCATTCTACATGCAGCGATCTAATGCCACTCGCTGATTTTACTACAGTAATTTTGACGTATTGTTCTTCGTCAGGTACCGTACCTAATACCAGCGACTCTCTATTTTCACTGATTTTGACCAATTATTGTTGTTTTTCAGGTACCTGATATCAACGAACTGAAGCCAGTACTGGAGAGCTACTTGGCGGACTATAACCTAGTGAACAAGAACGCCCTGACTGTGGTCATGAGTGACTACACCGTCCACCATCTTGTACGAGTGAGCCGGGTCATTAAACAACATGGCGGCCGCGTGCTTCTAGTCGGCGTGACTGGCAGTGGCCGTCGCAGCACAGTCAAACTTGCTGCTTTCATGGCTGGCTGTGAGCTCATACAGGTGATTGTCACAACCCACTAGTCAATGTTTTTTTTGCTGAAGTATTTTCTTCAGAACAGACTACTGAAGAATTAACGTTATCTGTGGTTGCTTTATCGTCTGGTGCAGGTGGAGCAAAGCAGCGGTTACGGTGCGGCGGAATGGCGGGAGGATCTAAAGAAGTTACTGCTGAAAGCCGGAGCGGAGGGAAAGCGCACTGTCTTTCTTGTCGATGATTCCCAGGTATTGGAGAAACTAGCCTTTGTACTCCCTAATACGTTACCGACGTCACACAGTTATAAGATACTCATTGATGCTTTCCCCGATGTAAATACAGTGAATGTTATGTAAGTACAGGCATAATATGGCTGTCTTGCATATTTTGCACGTTTGATATCGCTTGTATTATTCACCAGCTGCTGCAAGAATCGTTCACGGAAGACATCAGCCTGCTGCTCAAAAGCTCCTACATCCCCGGCCTGTTTTCTGTTGAGGAGAAGGCCACCATTGCCGAGAAGATACAAGCTGCGGCTAAGGAAGAGGTGAAGCTCACATTCGCTTCATATTTGTATCATATTTTATTTCTCTGAGTGTCACCAGTGTGTGCTTCAAGGTATCTCACAATGAGAATTCCTTCATATTTGGTTCCCAATACTAGTCAGATAAATATTGTCTTTGAGTTGTTTTAGAGGTATAAAGCTGGTCCTGATGTTACGGGGTATATGTAAATAGAGCGTGGTCATATATATGTCTATAATTAATTATGAGAATAATAATAGAATGAATAAATGCGCGTCGTTTTCCCTAATTGTAAATGCATGATTACTTACGAACGATTAAGTTGATCATTCTCGGAAAGTAGCACATGGTGGAATTGTGACTATGGATATAATATAGAAAGAAAAAAAAAACACTTAAGACATGTCCCCAAGGGGCGAGCTATTCCCCAACCTACCTAACTAAAAGACTTAGCGATTAGGACTCATACGGCAGCTGGATCAGTAAAACACGCGTAAAGATCTCAAAATATATTGGAAAAATAGCATGGAAATTTAATGAAAAGAGGAAACCACATGAAAGCAAGAATTCAAAAGCTGTTTTGATACTCTGAGATGCAAATTTTGAATCACCACTGATACCGGCTATAATTGAACACTGCGCAAGTACTCTGGAGGTATATCTATGTGTAACTTCGACCGTAAATATTTGAAAGATTGAGTACCATCAGAAACACAAAATTATCAGTCGAAATATTGAGCCAGGTGGCAAAAACGGTGCTCTCAGACAGCGAAGATGTAATACAATGCATGTAAACAAACATTTTATTACATCGATGCTGTGTTTACGAAAACTCCGAGAAAAAGACCACACTAGCTAAGCAAGTTATAACCATTCATTTCTTAAGACATTCCAATGACCACCGTCTTCAACTCCAGACGCTCAAAATTATGTTTCAATAGAAACTGTATGTATACCCTCGCAGAAATAAAGTAGCACGTATATGTTAATTTATCTTAATCATTATTATCTAAATTTTACACTAAGGGCATTTTCGGATGTTGCTTTTTTTTTCTTAAAGCGCAATAGTAATGAAGCTTCCATTATGTACATACATTTACATATCCCTAAGCTTCAGACATCGCAGAATAAACATTTTATGTCCGTTTTTCTGCAATAACTCCTCTTCTATCAATGCAATAATGCTCCAATAACGGTTGGCTAATATCACCGATTACACTCTCACGTCGTCACTATGACCCCACTAAATGAGCTCACTTGATCATAAAATACACGTAAACATGTGAATTCCATCACCCACTGCGGGAAACTTTGACCAGCAGAGCGGCATACTGGAGAGGCAACCTGTAATTCTCTCTGGGTGCACTTTAAACACTCAACTTCCGGACGCAAATAGTGTTCCATTCTTCCTATTAAACACACAATCTCCGGACACAAATAGTGTTCCATCTACCTATCCGTTGCAAAATACACACCAAACTGCAGAAACGTAGCCTCCGGGCGGACTCCTCTTGATCTCTTCCAATAATCATCTTGCGCTCGAATATTCGCTGCCTACTGGAAAGAAGACTTCGCTTATCTTCGAAACTTCACTGATCACGCACGGCAATCTCTGCTCACAGCAGCGCACCGTAGCTGGGGCATTTGATGTTAATATACAGGTGCCATAGCACCGCGGCAGTGCTGAAACATCAAGCACTCCAAAATGCATTTTAGTTTTACTTAGATATTTTAGGGGCACTCATTTTTCCAAAATTGAAGAAAGCTACACAATCTGTATGTGTGGTCTAACACAATGTTCGCCAGGCTGAATTGCACCAATCGTTGCACGGGAAAACTCAGGGCGGCAATGCTGGACACTCACACATGAACAGGTTTAGGTCCGTGTAACTACAGGGAATCGCTTTATAATCATCCCTCTCTACGGGCATAACGAGCTATCACAATACGATGGCATAAGGCTGCAGCTTGTCAATCAAGGGAACTTGTCAATGATTCTTGGGAGAAGATGCACAATCTGAAGGTGCTGTCTAACACAATGTTCGCCGGGCTGTTAATTCAATCACTGAACCCAAACTCAGGACGGCAATGCTCAACACATACACACAGCAGATGAAGGTCCGTGCAATATATAGCAGAGGCAAGAGGCGCCTCGCCCCCCAGCGGGGAACGAGAGAACACGAAAATGCGTGCTCGCTCTATAACCTCACTGCTATGACTGACTATATCTTACAATCTACCCTCTACATTCTAAGGAATACCCAACACCTATCCCAAACTTCGATCGTTCCGATATAATGTTTGTTTACGCGACACCAGCCGCCGAGCCGAAATGAACAGACTGGCTTCTTTCTAAAGTACTCAACCTCGTGACACTGAGCAGATGCCCCTACTGCCTACAACGGCTTTTCGCGTCGAATATTACACATTTGTGGTGTATACGTTGTCGTGCAAATCTATATTTCTATATGTAGATATTTTTCCTTTTTTTTGTGAATCAATGTTTTCATAACACTGAAGCAAGTGACTGAACAGTACCGTTGTGAACATCACTCTCGTCTGTAGGTACCTCATAATGTTTATGAACAGGTGGTATAATCATCGTTATACTAATTGCCGCCAGGGACGAAAGGTGGATGTTTCCCCGGCCACGCTGCACTCCCTATTCCTGGACCGCATCAAAAACAACCTCCACATCGCGCTGTCGCTGTCACCGCACAACAGGAGCTACAAGGAGCTCTTGCACACCTACCCCTCCCTGGTTACTTGCTGCACTGTTGACTGGTAAATTAGCGTGACTCATTGTTTTGTCTTTTGATGCAAATGCTGCACTATCGAGTCGTGAATTGGTGTGACTAGTTTTATCACCTAGTTTTTTCTACTCGGCTGGTTGGTGGAAATATTATTATACTAGAGTGCCGCGCTGTCAGTAAATGACAGCGAAGAATTTGTGAAGACCCGTATTCGTTGATCATAATTTTCTTATTAACTTCCTCATGTAGGATGAATGCAACGGCCAAGAAGCAAAGAATGCAACGGGAGGACTCAATAGGACTGAAATAAAACATAGCTGTGACCGCACGTAGCAAATTTATATCACATCGACGAGTCGAAGTGTTTTAGGTGCGCGTCCTCAGACCTTCGTATATGGTTTTCTTGAACATATCATCGTATTTTTTCGATTTATTTCATTCAGTCTGAAGCTCAAGACTGGCCAGCTACTTGAGCTGCAAATTATTGAAAAATGTTGTCGCCCAGTACAGAAAGTTCGAGCAATAGGCAACTGCTACTGTGGTTTCTCTCGCGTACAGAATTGGCTATAATGGTGCTTAGATATGTTGGTAAGGAATAGATATATTCTGTGAAGAGTACTGTGAAGTGAATATGAAGTGTAAATAAGGCTTCTATCAAGAAAAAGAAGTTGAATTGAAGAAATTCGGCGCTAGTGTTGTGAAAGTTTCCGCCAATATGCACTGCAATTTTCTATAGATAATTGCGAAATTTGTACATATTATCTTCATTTATTTATACGCTAGAGATAAATTTGCAATTTAAGACGATTTTTCTGGTGAAATTCGTTGAAATACTCCTAGGCTGCTCAGCCATAGATTCGTTGATGATGTCACTTTTTGGTGCTAATTTTTCGTGAGTCCTCCCGTTACGCTCTTTGCTTCTTGGCCACGGCCAACTTAAATGTGGAACTAACATTTGAGCAAACACGGCTGGATAACACTTAGCTTTCCTTCGGTATTATGCTCAAGCGCATTTTTTTTTTTTTGCTCACAGTCAATATTGCTTCTAATACATACTGAGCTCCGTATCCAGGGTACTCGCAGTGGGACATAACTCGGAAGTATTTTTCCTCTAATGAAAAGCTGTTCTGTTGAAAGAACAGCTCAAGATGGAGAAAATTATTAGCTGCGCAGAAATACTCGTGTTCTTCAGCCGTCTGCTGACCACTGAAGAAATATCACTGCGAACTAAGGGCAGCTGAAGTTTGGATGAAGGAAACCTCAGAAGCGAATGGATCTCACGATGCAAGAGATCGCTCAGAGAAGCTGCGTGTATCTGCATTGAGTGTACCTATACGATGTCAAACGAAAACCGGAATTCAGATACAGTGTAAATTTGTCATCATTTGCTGCGCGGCCTATTTCCTACTTGTCAGTTTTCAGTGGAACTTGAAAGGACGACTAGAGCCTCCAACCAGGCCTAATTTCCGCCTATCTGTTTTTTAAAGCGTGACAGAAAATGGATAAAAAAATGAACAGATAAATAAACAGATTTGCCCATCGGTCTTTATTATATTGTAGATCGTTCATAAGGGTCTTACTTGCCTAAGTTATCTCCTGCACTTTTGACTGGGAAATATGTTGTCAGTTTCCTTCTTGTTCTTCTGGTGCAATTTAACCCGTTATTAGACGATATCATTTCCTATAGAAACTGTAATTGTGCAAGCATATTAATATCAACATCCCAGTGGAAAGTATTGGAACATTTTGTTGTGTTTGCCAAAAAAGTTGATGGAATTCTAGAAGTCATGTCATTTGGCTTGGCTAGTGTTACTATCCCTAGCAAAATTTTGGATTTTCGATATATCTGTAAAAATCCAATGAATTGAACTTCAGAAACCTGCACGGGTTCCTTTTTCCTTTTGTTCCAAGGAGTAGCAGAGCCTTAGGACGCTTTGTACTGCGTACGAGGAGTAAAAGATTAGATTATCGACTTAGCTTCAGGTAGGCTTCGTTAAGTCTTTCTAGAACTAGGAGTCGCGCAACCTGAATGATTTCATGGTGGTTTTCGCCTCAGTTGGGTTTTTAAGGCATTTATTAGTTACTTTGCTTCGTTAATTTTCCCTTATCCCTTATCCCTTATCCTTATTTTCCCTCCCCCTTATTCCCCGTTTGTTTTGGTAATCAATATATCTTTTACTGTTTTTACATTTCTGTGGGTCATCGAGTAGTCTGTGTGGATGGTAGCTTTAATAATACTGTAAATACCGTTGTGTGTTTACATGTCTACTACCTGTCACTCTTGGTGATTCTATCCCAGGACTGCTGTATTTTTGGGAAGTAAAATTTTCATCGTGAGCCTCAGAAGTATATACCTACTATCTTTACTACCACTGCAACCGTATTTTAGGTACGGTCAGGAGACGTGGTACCGTACTTATCGACCATAATTTTTGCTAATCCGACGGTTGACATGTCTCGTGATATGTGAAGTAAAAAATCTAGCAGGCCGATTCCTTAATTTAGCAGTAATACACCACAGGTACGCTCCCTGGCCCGATGTCACACTCCAGCAGGTGGGAGAAAGTCTGCTAGCTGAAGCGGAGCTGCCGTCTGAGCAGCTGGCTGCCACCATGGCAGGGGCCATACACTTCCACCACGCCACTGAGATACTTGCTGAGAGGTAAGACATCTTGGACTCCTGTGACTGTTGTGATATGCATATGATTGCGGCGGACGGTGCGTACTGTGGAGTAAGGATAGAATACGACTGATGAGAGAGGTATAAGGGATTTACGCCTCATGAACCAGTTGCTCACGTTTTGTTGTAAGGACTGGCTGGCTGACATGGCTTGCGTGCAAGCTTATGATACATAAATACTTATCTTCACTCTGAAGTCTGTAGGTAAGCCATTTCAGCCAGCCAGTTCGTGCTTGAATGAGTGGCTTATGTGGTGTAAGACCCTTAATTGTGTCTTCTATATGTATAGTGAATGCAAGGACTGATTTCGCTGAGCACATGCAGCTCAGAAAACCGCCTCAAAATTTTGGTACGACTGCCGGGCGGTTATGTCGCTTCCATCTATATTTATTCCAAGGTATGCCAAAGTGCGACATGGCAACAGAGCTAAGCACTTGCATGAATTTTTGTGCTATTGGCAGTTTCAAAATGGCGCTGCAGCGCGTGCTTAGTGAAAATCTTTGTTGTTTTTAAATTAATTTTCCATTACAATGTTTTCTAAGGTGATGTGAAACGTTGGAGGTCTTATATTCTCGACTTTTATGCACCTGTCGTGAGTACTGTCCAAGCCTTTTATCATTAGAGAGGAAAAATGTGGCAAGTAGATAGCTCTGCAATCGAGTCATGGACAGGCATAAGTACAGTATTACTATAGGATATGGTTTTTGCTTGGGAGAGTTTGAATGGACCATAAACCGAAGGGCTTCATCCATCCGTCTTGTGTTGTGGACATTAGACATTATCAGTGGGAGGGGAACCCCATCATTCTACCTTGTTCCGAAACAGGTCACAGTAGTTCAGAATCAATTATTCAGTCCATGTTATACCGACAAGAAACCGGCGATTTATTTGCTCCTTTCAATGTTATCTTCACTTAGATAATCTGGACAACTCGTATTCAGTTTCCATTTTGCTTCCCCTAAAATACAGGGTGTTGTATAATTTCGACGCACATATTTTAACCATAGATAGAAAAACGCAGAATAAAACGATTTTCATAATTGACAAAAACCTCAAACTCTTTCGTTTTAGAGATATGACGACCTAAAATACTCGGGAGGGTTCGGGCGAAAATGAAAGTTTTTATCTGAGGACCGATTTGAGTGAAACTTTTTATGGATGTGTAAAATCGAAAAAGAAATTGTTTTTACTCCTGTACTTTTTTCCTTTTCCCCATAGAAAACGAGTTATTTAAGGGAAACAGCCAATAGGGGTGGGCTGGGGAAAACCCTACTCCTACAGTTTTGAGCTACAAAGAGGATTTTTGGTACGGTATCAAAAGAAGCGGAATTTGATTTTCTATACGAATAAAAGTTGTCGGTTTGATTTCCAATTAGACAGTGACTGCTCAATTTTTGAAAAAAAATAACATGAAGAAAATTTTTTGGAGCTTTTTAATTCTCTCCTTCACTATTCCGGAAATCAGATAAAAAAGTTTTACCCTGATATAGGATCAAATTCCACTTTTTTAATACCAAAATCATCTCTGTAACTCAAAACTGTAGGAGTAGTTTTTCCCCAGCCCCGCTCGTGAAATTTTCTTTGAATTACTCGTTTTTTATGGGGAAAATGGAAAATAGTACTCGAGTAAAAGTTTCTTTCTTGATTTTACTTATCTATACCAAGTTTCATTCAAATCGGTCCGCAAATAATAAACTTTTCATTTTCGCCCGCACCCTCCCGAGTGTTTCAGGTCGTCATATCTCGAAAATGAAGGAGTTTGAGGTCAATGTCACTCATGAAAATCGTTCTATTTTGCGTTATTCTATGTATGGTTAAAATATGTACATTGAATTACACAAAACCCTGCATATATATTCCCATGGGGCCTGTGGTGGGTGCGCGCTCCTGAAACAGGGGGTTCGCGATCACTAATCCCCTATTGAAAATTTAATTTTCCGCGATCGCCGAATAGTTTTTTTTAGGTTTGAAGTGGAATTTCGCAATTTCGCTTTAGAAAATGGGCAGTTTGTTATTTCAATTACTCTAGTGGTTATGTCTCAAGTTCAACTGCCAGCAATTGATGCTTACCGAAGTTAGTTCCTGGCGGGGAAGGTAGGCAAGTTTGGAGCATGGAATTACGAAATTTGATTATATAGGGCAGTTGACGGACCAACAGGCCCATTCCCAGAGACCCGCCGGGACTTACGCCCCGACCCTCTATGAGCTATTGCTATTATGTCAGCATCATTTGGATGACAGAAAAAAAAGTATATATGACAGACGAAAGAAAGAAGAAAATAAGAAAGAGAAAACCTCAGCCACAGAGATCGGTCATGCAAGCATGATTTATAGTTGCAGATCTGCGGAGCTTTGAGATGGCAAGTTAATTGTTGCGGAACAGTAAAGATTATGAATATATAAAGGTGGAAATGAATTCCGCAATCTCGATAATAAAACTCCGCGGTCTGTATTTGGTAGTCCTGGTCACGACTATCATTCCAAAATGCCCAGCACTGCTTGGGGCTCCTATTATACATGAAATAAAGCAGCTTTTTTGCTCATAAAAATTAAAGGTACAGTCAACTTTGATCGTACCCTCAACTGGGAAACCCACACGCACTGGTTTGTGCTGCGGATATAGGCCCACTGGCCCTAGAAGAGTAAGTGCGGCTTCAATCGACCACAAGTCATCAAGAACAATGGCGCCAATTTGACGGAAGGTTCAAATAGCAACTTGAAATGTCAGGAACGTATATTTGATTAGGAAGCGACGTTCTGCTTTGACTACTACAGACGTATGACGCTCCTACCCTGTTGCTCACCAGTTACTCCTACTTTCATTTTCAATGCCCTATGCAGGTATTACCGAAACCTTCGGCGCAGGGTTCACGTAACATCCACATCTTTCCTGCACCTCATCACAACGTTTAGGCGCATCCTTTTGCAGAAGAGGAACGATGTCACCACCAAAAGAGACAGGTAAAGATTTCCGCTATATTCATTTCCTGTCTGCAGCCATGGCTTCCAATTCCACTGTTACTTCTTCTTGGCATTTTACTCAACTTGTACTTTATATCCTTGTGCCGCTTGTGTGCATACTAGGCACCCTGAAGAACATAGGGCTAGGCTAGTTCTATTCGCGCATCTTCTACTAAGCGGAATCACACCTCCAAAGAACCCCAAAGGTTATCTTTATGGCATTTTTCTGCCATGTCCTCTGCGTTTCTTTCTGCTATGAAACTCTTTCTATTGATGGGTTTGCATTGTTCTTCCTCTGGTTCTCCGACCTGTTACTTCTCAGGCACGTTGATCTTTCAAGGGATGTACTATATGTCGTTCATCTTATTCGTTGGAAGCATTACGGTGACCAAAGAAGCTGAAACTAACATCAATAAAATTGTGTAAATAACATTTTCACGACTACGTTAGCCAGTGGCCATAAGTCGATCGCCCCAGTATGCCCTACAACATTGAGTAGCTTGCACAAGTATTCCTTGTACACTTGGTTTTACGAGGTTTTGTGCCCACTTTCTTCTGCTGCATTTTCCCAAAACCTACTGACATGATTTCTTTATCCATCTTCGGTTACCATTCTCTGTTCACAAGTATGTTCGGCAATCCGTGCTCGGGTTCTTTGTTTAGCAATGGCATACTTCTCTCGATTGTTGCTCTCGTTGCCCGTTACGAAGTACGATTGTCAATATTGCACGTCAAATAGAAAATATCTTTTAATACTTTGCAGCTCACTGTACTTAGACAGCACTCATTTTTAAAATGACAGAGGCCTTTGCTATCCGATATAGCTACCACAAAACGAGAAGTGACGAGAAAATCTCGTGAATTTTGGTAAATAATAAAGTACGGAACATTTTATAAAAGCTTTTTACTGAATTACGAAATATGTATCCTGACAAGTTAGCTAAACTGATGTTTAATTAGATTTAATCCTCTCCGAAATTGAGGACTAATTTGCCTCTGCTTTTTAGGTACGTCACTGGCCTGCAAAAACTGCAGGAGGCCGAGCTCCTGATATCAGAACTGCAAGTGGAACTGAAGAACCTGCAGCCGCAGCTGCAGCAGACTTCCTGCAACACGGAGGCTCTCATGATCAGAATAGAGCAAGACACCGTACAGGTGGAGAAGAAGAAAGAGGTGAGTGTCTGACTCTTGTTGGTCGTGTAGGCATCTGTGGTCTTCAGCGCTCGGCGACAAAATCAGTTAGGGCTGCTTGCTATTACCGCCTCGTCACCACGCAAAGATGTATTTTCTTTTTTTCAAATGTACGTATAACATTCTGATTCCCATGTGACGCCATTGCGGTTGTACCGCGAAACAACTGTCTCTCCCTCTCCTCCTTGCGTGCCAAGTGTATGTCGCTAAATGAAGTTTTACTCTTACGAGCGAGACTGTAATCTTTTGGCATACTTGGTTAACTTTCACTTTGTCTCTCTCTTTGGCACAGAATGTACCTTTCCTCCACCAAAAGTTTTCCAGAGACACTCAGGCTAGGACTGCAGCTCATGTATTGGTAGCCATTCTCTTTAAATCGTTCGCTGCTTCATTTCCCGCTTTGTCGAAATAAAATTCATTAGCGGGATAAGCGTTCAACCATGTGAGGCTGCCGGTATTTAAATCAGGTCTGAATTTTTTTTTTCTTGAGTAATATTTCTTGGCAGCGCTTCGTGTGCCTTGGCGTTAGCTACTTAGAAATTCTGCCTATGGATTTCCCTGTCCCTTTATACCCGGGCGTGAAGTTTTTATTGTTAATTATGATAATAAAGCTGACCTAACTCTGTCGATTTACTTCTTGTATTTTTTAGAATAGCGGGTTTTCGTTAAGCTATATTTATTGTATTTATTATTTATATCAGCATAGATTACTAGGTTTTGATTACGATTATGTTTAATGTACATTTATAAGACCCTATCCGTTTTTGTGTCATGATACTTTAAAAATGAAAAAAATCACGAGCAGAAGCTGGTTGGCTGCCGGATATTCTGCTAGGTAGGTGATTAGCCGCTGGGCTTCGTTTCAATTTCTTACATTTTTTGGATTCCTCTTTGAATTTCGTTAGTTTTTGTATGGTTTAGTGTTCACTGTCTTTTTTTTTTAGTTTTTTACGCGGCTAATTTCACTTTTCTCCACGTTTTTACTATTTTCCCTGTCAGTTATTTTCCTATTTTTCATCTGCACTATCTTGTATTTCTTATTCTTCTTCGCCAATGACATTCTTAACTATCATTTTGTTGTATTTTCCGACGAGAATTGCCATAAGTTTGTCATGTTTCAGCTGGTGGCCGCAGACGAAGCTGTGGCAAACCGCAAGTTCGCTGACGCTCAGTCCATCAAGGACGACTGTGAGCGCGAACTGGCCAAGGCCGTCCCTGCTCTGTCCGCTGCCACCGCCGCTCTCAACACCCTCAGGCAGGAGGACGTCAGGGTGGTCAAAGCCATGAAAAATCCGCCTTTTGGTGTCAAGCTTGTACGTATTGACTGACTCTCAAGGGCGTAGGTTCTGAATTGGGGGTATGGAGCTCAGTCTCCCCGTACTGGTATTGATAAATTTGTTAGCTACCGTACTTGGAATTCTGGGAACGAGATTGATTGTATATACTATAATTATATAGTGTTCCTCTGCATCAAGGGCACACTGTGGGGCTTCATCTCTGGCTAGTAGTTTTTATTAGTTTGTTAACAACACTCAAATGAAGACTGTGCGGGACCATGGTGAAATGTGGCACGGGGTCCATAGGGAAGATAAAGGGGACGTCATGTTGTGTTCTTCTGATTCGTTGAGCGAGATTCTCCTGCATATTATTTTGTTTTAGTGCTGCATTCACTGTAGCGAGTTACCTACCAGATTTGGAAGTACATCGTACCGTATGCTTCATTTTGTATTGAGAGATCGTCAATGTTGTTCGATGGGGAGAGCTTCAACGAGTCTCAAATGAAGAGGAGCTCTCTGATGTGAACAGCGGCAGGCAATCTCAGTGAAAGAAAGCTCCTTTATGTGAAGAGTTTCAAGAGGTCTTAGAAAAGAGAACTTCTCTTTGATGTAGAGAGCTTTCAGGGACATCAGACGAAGATGTGCTCTGTGATGTGGAGAGCTTCAAGGGATCTCAAGCAGAGGGAAGGTCTTTGATGTAGAAAGCCTTCAGGGGTTTCAGACGAAGAGAAACTCTCTGATATCAAGAGCTTCCAGGAGATTCAGATGAAGCTCAAATCCAATGTAACTGTTATCCTAATACGGCCTCCAGCTAATGCGCCAACAATTGACTCAGGTCCTGGAAGCCGTCTGTGTCATGCTGAACGTGAAGCCCTGTCGCATTCCCGACCCTGAGGGCTCCGGGAAGCGCCTCAAAGACTACTGGACGCCGTCTCAGAAGCTGCTGGGGGACCTCAAGTTCCTGCCGATGCTCATGGAGTACGACAAGGACAACATTCCTGAAAAAATCGTCAATGTTGTTCGGGAAAAGTGAGATTGTTGTCCAAGTAGAGAATAGCAGGCCTTTGAAAATTCCAGTTACCTTTATTTCTATGTATTTGGCAACTTGTTTCAAAGAGGACTTCATGTTACCTTAGTCTTTTGAAACCCGTTGTAGACGATAGTCTTTTGTCCTGCGTTGTCTCTTCGCAGCGTTCGACTGCGTCGCCGAGTGTGTTTAAACAACAAAACAGTGGATTTTTTTTAAAAAATTTTATTCACTCAAACTTTAAAAGAGACACTTAAAAACTTTGCTATTGACACTTGCGAATAAATGTCGTAAGACGGCTGACATTTTAAAAGCAGCAAGAACTTTGTGTACTGGAACCACAGGACAAAAGACTATCGTCCGCTGCGGACTTTAGGTTCAGGTGGGACCTCCTTTTTTCCGTGCCCATTTTCCTTCTTTTTTTTTTCTTAGAGCGCACATTCAGCATCGCAAAGTCGGAGGCTTTAGGATGGAGTCGGAGTCAGACACCGACTGGCTCTAAAAGTCAAGGTCGGAAAATGGTCGACTCCGACCTTAAAATTTCAAGCCCCGAACATGGAATAATGCCAGTAGTCATATCTGCAGCACAAACCAGTGCTAGTGGGTTTCCCAGTTGGGTGTGCGGTCAAGTTTTAATTTAACTTATTCAATCGGTCTACGAAGTAAGTAGTTGGCCCAAGGCAGGCTTGCTTCTTATATTAAAGATTTGAAGTGGAACTCAGGATTCACAGTCAAACTCCCGCGAACTCAGGAGCCGGACTTTATACAGGGGAATTACCCAATTACCATACTAACTCGATTTCCGAACAAACTGTTATTATTTAATAGGATTATTACTTTCACCCATCAAATTATATTTGTTCGGAAATAGAGTTAGTGCGGCAATTGGGTAATTCCTATAATCCAACTTGGCGACTCTGACCGCAAACTCTGATTCTTTTTGTCGATTCTATTAGCAATTATCTTGGCGTTATTTCTCTTTTATCGTCTTGTTTGTAAACGCAGTGATTCATTGTAGGTGGGTACTCCGTCCGTCTTTTCGTCGCCCTTCTTACTTCCTCTCTTTGGAGCATAAGTTATTTAAGCGAAAGCAATGAATTAAAAATTAAAAATAGTAATCTGCAGTGGAGTCATTCCACCGTGACGATCGTTACATTCGGAGCATACTTCTTGCCAAGCTTCACCCTATAACCTTAAACGTTATATGATTATCCTGATATGGTTTTTACCATAATAGTACCATTGTCTAATAATGCTAATGGAACTATCACGAACTTTATGTAATTATTGTTGTTTTGGCTATTTACTTTTAAAGCGGTCGTGGCGATCGTTACACAGATACAACCTTGAGTTCGACCTAGTGCTACAAAAGTGCAAAACTCTGAAAGTACAAATAGATATCTGAATATTTTGTATAGGAGTTATAAGTGAAGGATTAGGCTATCCAAATGTGTAAAGGTTTTGTTATGTGCAATTATCATTTTCCCTCAGAAGCCAAAGAAGCGCCGTGACGATGGTTACACTGCGAATTTTTTACTAAAATTAATATAAATAAAGCAATTGAACAAACTCTAGGTAGTTCTAGGGTCTTATAACAATGTTTTTGTATGTGAATATGCGATATATATGACTTACCACAATAATAATAATTACTTCAACTGACTATTAAAAATTTATAATTGGCTGCCAAGTGCAATCACTATGTATCATAGTTTTGAAGCATAATGTTTACATAGTACTATGGAATATTATGAGTTGAATCTGTTGCATTTTACTGACTGTATTGAGGTTTTTACAAAATTGTTTATCTTTGAGACAGTGTTACAAAAATTTGGTTTAATATTTTCGTGTTTTCTTTACAGATTCTTAAAGTAGGGGTCTTCAGCTTTATTTTTGGTATATACTGTAGAAAAGCTACTTTTTGTGAATTTTCAAGTTTTAGCCTCAGGTTGATTTCAGCGTGGAATGACCCGGTGCGCTCCGAATGGGTGATATTATTGAAATTCTTGGGAATGAATGCTTTTTGAGAAATCGTGTCATATACGTTACTTTAAAGAATTATTCGAATTTTTATTAATAAGCTTGTCTCAAAGGGTTACGAATGCCCCCCCCCCTCCCACCAAAAAAAAAATGTGTTCGTTAGTGACTACGTTAACACGATGCCAAGTACCTAGCTAACCTATTTGGCCGTCAATCATTCCACTTGAAATTCATGTGAAACTTTCTTGAGGAACAAACATTTCTGCTTGGAAACCCTTGAGCCATGTACAGCAACCATCCATTGATTCATTATGTTGTTTTCTTTAGCTTAAGATCGAGGATTGTTCCTACTTTTGAAATTGTATTTATGAATCAATGGTGTTACTGACTGGCAACGTGACGCAATATACTAAATACTGGTTTCCATTCATAGTAGATATGTTTTTTCTTAACTTATGAGCAGAGATGGCTCTTGTTCCTAACATTGTACTTGCTGAATAGCTAGCATCGCTGATTAAACACCTGTGGTCAGGTACTACAACCATCCCGACTTTGACCCGAAGAAGATTCGCTCAATATCGACAGCGTGTGAAGGCCTGTGCCGGTGGGTGCGGGCCATGGTTGTGTACGACCAGGTGAGTCCGGCACCTCTAGGTGAGCCTCACACGGCTAGGTGATTGTGACAAATTTAGTGAACATTAGTTGTTCGAAGAGACATCCTTGCAGTGCCAGCTTTGTGTGTCATTCATTGTTGCTTGGCGTTGTGAAATGTGAGACCAGGCTGGGTCTTTTTTTTGTGGATAGTTCCGATTTCCTTCAGTAATATTCCACTTCTGGGGTTCAGTATGTTTTCTTGTTCGTACTGAAATTTATAGTGAGTTGGCCTTGAGTGTACCATGTGTATGCTACTAGTGTAGATACCGATATTGCTTATTTCTTCGTAGGTTATCAAAATTGTGGCACCGAAGAAAGAGGCTCTGGAGGCAGCCAATCAGGAGCTCGCCATACAGAACAGTAAACTCGAAGAGAAGAGAAAAGAGCTACGGGAGGTGAGATTCCTTCTCTTCTTGCTGCATCATTATATATATGTTTGCCTTCTCTGCAGGGGATGTAGCATCTGGCCGCAGTTCCTGCTGAGAAGGTTAGTTTTGTAAAGTCAGGTAGGTTCTTTAAATTTCCCCTTCTGTTCCGTGAGGTGGGCGCCGAATGGTTGTAAGCAACCCATCCCATGGGACTCCTATCTGCTCCCGTGTGGGGGGCCACGGAAGGGACTCCCCCCGCACGAGTGTTCGCTTACTTCTTTCTTCTTCTCTTTTCGTTTTTCGTCTCCTTCTCTACGCCGCACGACTGAGCGATTTCGTTCGACCGAGCCGTGTGGAGTTGGAGATGCTCGCGCCTTATTTCCTGCCAGACATGGTGCACCTGGCCAAGATTGTTCTAATAGAACTCATTTGAGTTCG